>OVAN01005390.1:0-22841 GCA_900406275.1 Anastatica hierochuntica | reverse complement strand
CCTTAGTTCTAGGTAATCGTCACCAACGCATCTTGCGGCCACGGCTTAAACACCGGTTGCGCACGCTCCGATTTCGGAATTCGAATAAGACCCTTAACCTCTTTGTTAACTATGTATGTCGAATCACTCTCAGTTTACGCTTTCTGCATACTTCGATCCGTTCTCTCTTTTACTTTGTATTCGCTTACGTTTATCTATCTTACGAATCCTGTTATTCGTCCACCGTTAATCTATATCGCTTCGCAATTAATTTTCGTATTTCGTATTTTGTTATCTTACTCTCTTACGATTTTTTTTCTTATTATCTTAGCAGTTTGGCTTTTCGTATTTTACTCAATAATTCACTAATACGCTGTCTCGATCTGTTGATCTTTGGCTAACAGAGTCCGTGAACCACATAACATTGACAGTGAGAATTTCGGTTCCCACAAACCCTCTTGACCATCTTGATGAGTTTGAAAGACTTTGTAGAACGGTGAAAAACGAATGGTGTGAGCGAAGAAGCCATAAAGATGATTTTGTTTCCGCTTTCATTAGGTGATGTTGCGGCGCAATGGGAAAAGAATATAGCTTCGGAGTTGGTATCCACATGGGCTAATGTGGAAGAAGAGTTCATGACTAAATTCTTCCTTAACCAAAAGACCGTTAGGATAAGAAACAACATCACAAGCTTCAAGCAAGGCGCTAATGAATCTTTTTATTAGGCTTGGGAGCATTTGAAGGGCTACATTAGGTCTTGCCAACATCATGGGGTTGCTAAGGATGCCTTGTTGGGAATTTTTTTTACCGCAGATGTCTAGAGAAGAATAGAAACTCCCTTGACACGGCTAGCAAAGGAAGCTTTGCAAACTTGGATGTTGATGAAGGTGAGAAACTCATTGAGAATTTGGCTCAAAGCGACCAAAGCTATAGCCGCGACCAAGATGGGACTTACCGGGATGATTCCCGATTCAAGGAGCTAACTGAGAAGATTGATCGACTTACTTAATTGAATCGAAGATCGGTGAATGTGGTTGAGCATGTGGAAGATGGTAAGGGTAATGAGAATGACAAAGACCTTGAGGACCAAGAGGATCTATGTTACACTCAAAGAGGGTAATACTCTAAGTCTTACAACCCTCCATTCAAGTATTGGATCAAAACTACCCAGTACAAAAAGAAAGGCCACAAGGAAAAGCTCAAATAAATTTTCCACCAAAAGGACCCTTCAAGTGTCTTACCAATACGGGAAGCTCGTCTACTCAACCTCCAAAAGAAGAAGAGAACACCATCCTCCTAAAACAAGTTTTGGAAGGGCAAAAGAAAGCCACCTTTGATTTTAACAAGAGTATGGGGGATGTGAATAAAAATATTGATGGGGTATGGTGTGACTTAAACACCAAGGGGGAGAATCTCGCCGCTCACGTGAAAACACTAGATAACCAAGTGGCTCAAATAGCTAGTTCATCAAAGAACAATGGGAAAGGGATCCTACCCAGAAAACCTGAGGCAAACCCAAAAGACATTTGCAACATGATTCTTAAGAATGGGACTTTGACCTTCAAGGAGAAGATGCGATTAGTGAAATTGAGAAACTTCTAGGGTGGAAAGTTGATGATAAGGGAATTATCCAGTACCAAGATGATGAGGAATATATTGCAAAGAGTAAAAGTGGGTGTGTTGGTAAGGTAATGGTTGTAGCTCATCCTAATTCAAGAGAAGGACCTTTGATGGTTGATGATGAACAATTGAACAACTCAAAAAGGGAAGCCGGGAAGGCATTTGGAGGTGAAACCCCAACAAGAGAAAAGAAACGTGTTATGAATTTGAACATTGATGTGACACCTTACCAACCAACTCTTTCGTACCCCCCAAAGGTTTATAAAGCAACAACGCAAGGAGTACTTTGGGCTCGGTGCACAAGGTTGACATTGTTTCTTCCAGATTAAGAGAGCTAGCAAGCCATAATCCTTAGCTCAATGCTAGATATGAAGAGTATGAGTTGAGAAAGAAGAGCCTCAATTTTCTAGGAAGGAAGCATGAGGTATTGTCTCCTCTACCCGAAGAAAGGGTCCTCGAAAAATTTCCAAAAACCGGGCAAGTTTATGGTCTCATGCTTGCTGGAAGCGTTTTTCAAAGAGGAAGCGTTGGTAGATACCAGTGCAAGTGTTAATGTGATTTCATCCCACATGATCATACTGTTTGGGATCAAGGAAGTAATCAAACAAACCTTCTCTATAGCCTTGAGTGATTCATCACTAAAAGAAACCCATAGGTAAGCTCGAGAACTATCCCTTGAAGGTTGGGAATTGCTTGGTACCCACAGATTTTGTGGTTGTTAGAGTTTCGGGTCCCCGAAAGTTCACAATGCTACTTGGAACCCCGTTCCTTGAAACCGTTGGGGCTATGATTGATTTCAAGAGTAAAGAGGTCACTCTCACCAATATTAATCCAAGGAAGACTTACAAGATGATTGGTGCTCGAGATGAGCTTTGCGGTACTCTAACTTGGGGAACATTCCAAGAAGGTGGATGAATCAAAGAACAGATACTCAATATAAGTGGTGCCTTTTAGTATCTATTTGGGAGAGAAGAGATAGACAACCAAGAACCGGTCAAGGAATTTGATTTGTTTGAACACTTTAAGAAGTTGTTCGGATATGATAATGGAGAGGGTTGCTCCAAAGATGTTGTGAAGGATGAGTCCAAGAGGAAAAGGATTTCTTGGAAGGTTAAGGGCAAGAGAAAACCACAACTAGTGGTGGATAATGAAATGATCTTTACAAGCCATGCCCTTGAGAACAAGTCCTCCGAGGAAAAGGATTACATCAAAAAGACACCATGTGATAAGAAGATCGAGCCTTCTATGCGGCTCATACCAATTGACATTGAGAGTAGTGTCATTGAATACAAGATTAAGTGTCGGGGAATGCCAAAACCTTCAAAAGAGCTAAAAGCAAGCTTCCCGATTGGTTCAAGAACAAGGGATTGAAGTATATGATGGAAATGGCATGTCGGATGATTAGTTTGAAGATGGTCGAGAAAGAGACCAAGAGCCCCAAGGATTCTCGTCCCAACCGTCACAAGGTCAACAAGGAAACAACGTCAAGCTAGTGACGATAAAAAAGTGTGCTTGGGAGGCATTCTCATGGTATCTTTGTACATATTCTAGTCTATTTCATCCTTAGTTAAGTTGTATTTGGGTTGTTTTTGGTTAGTTTTAGTGTTTTGGTGCAAAAGCTTTGGAGAAGATCTCAAGACAGCGGAACCTGGTGGCCCAGCAGGAGAACCTAGCGGCCAGCCTCCCAAGTTAAGGTCACCAACCTTCAAACTAGAGAAATCTGGTGGTCCTGAGAGAATTTCTGGCAGCCAGCCCCCCAGTTCTCGGGCCGCCAACTTCCAGGTAAGTGCCTTTAATTGCTCATCTTCTTCCCAAAACCCACGTTATCTCTCTCTCTCCCTCTCTCTCTCCTCATTTGGTCTAAAAATACAAAGAAAAACACAAGTTTCATCTTCTCTCTCATTTAAAAACCATTTTCTTTGCCATTTCAAATCTCCATTTGCTTAATTCCTACTCTAGTTTCGATCTCTACTCATCTCTCTCAAGAACAAAGAGGTAAATTTCTCAAAACTCTCTCTTTTGTTCAATCTCTTAAATCCTTTGATTTGGTTCATTCCAAGCACTTTACTAGCATATTGACATCTCTTATGCTTGGGTAAATCTCTTATGGATTGAGTTGGGATTGTTGAGATTTTGAAATTCAAAGTTTTAGGGTTCTTGAGAACATTAATGAAAATTCAAAATTTGGAAAACTTAAAGATTGTGGTTGCAAATGGTTGTTTATGGACCAAGTGACTTATCTAATGCTTGTAGAAGAGTTGGGAAGACTCATGTTGATATTCTAAGCTAGCTCTTTGTGAAAAGCCATGAGTTAAGAGTTCAAAGGTTTGAAATTGCCATTCTTTGAGTACCATGAACAATGTGTAGAGTCGATACTGATGATAGAGATTGATGAGAGGTTTTTCTCTCTATCGAGATGAAACCCGGACTAATAGCAAGAGCACGATGGTCTCTTCTAATATAGCATTGGGATCGATCCACGAGGAGCAAACACTAACACACTAAGCTATATAGAATCTATGGTTAAGCTAAACCAATATAAGGGATTGAGGTTGAACTAATAACTAATTAAGAAATATGAAACTCAAGAAACAAGAACCAAACAAACAAACAAACAAAACAAAAGATGAAGTTTGCAAATGATAATAAAGTTATGTGGATCACAGGCTAGATAATTGAAATAAAGAGATCAAGTGCTAATCAATGATGCTTAATCATGCAATAAGAAGCATTTAATAGCAAGAACCAATCATAGTCAACTAACTCATTCCCATGAGACAAATCCATTCACTAATCAGTTAATCATACAAATCTTCCGATGATGATTAAGAAACTAATGATCATTAAGCATAAGTCCTATAAGCCAATAAATCATCTCAATCAATTATTCCCATAGGTTGAGAATGAAAAGCATGATTAAAGTTCTCTTGGGAATTTCACCGAACACCTTCCGGGCGTGAAATTCCTAAAGTCTAGATTTAACTTTCCCAAGCCTAATCTAGCATTAAGCAACCTCTAGCCATGTGAATCTATAAAGATCTAGCATCAAACATCATTCATCATCACTCAAACATCCCTAAATATACTAACCCACAATCCACATATATGAACTACTCACACATAGCTAAAAAACACATAGAGATGATAAAATCAATGATAATCATCATTAAGAAAGAGAAGAGATATGAAAAACCCAAAAATTCTTAAAGGATTACAAAGATTCAATACAAAGCTTTGATCTTAGCTAAGATAAACTCAAAAAAAAATCAAACTTAGGCCTTTTCTTGTCTCAAAATTGCTTAAATAGTAAATGGGAGTTTGTTTAACTAAACCTGGACAAACCGGTTTGGTTCATTGATTTTTCCAACAATTCAGGATCCCAACGACCTGAGCACAGGTGAGTGGATAGCTTCGTTGGATCCCTGCGTCCTACCAGTCTCGCAGCTGTCTATGCATGGGTCGCATGGATCGCTGTGTTGGATCGCTGAGGGGCTTCGGATTCTCTTTTAGGTATAGCGACATGCGCGGATCGCTACACGTGGATCGCTACGTCTTTCCAATCTCGCAGTTGTCTGCGCATGGGTGCGTGGATCGCTGCGTTGGATAGTTGAGGCGCTGCGCATGGGTACTCGAATCGATCCCCATCCTATCTAAACTAGCCTAAAAGCGAGACTAGTTTTAAGAAGGGTCAACTTTGTCGTCCTAATACTCTCGAGGTTTTGCATATGAAAGCACAAAAAGAGATCTCACTCATCTAAGAACAATGGGGGCTTGAAAGAAAGGCTTGGGCTAAGGGTGGGGAACCATTCTTAAAATGAGAATGGCTACTTGGATTGGTTAAGAGTGATGCAAAGGGATAAGCCAATCCAAGTATCAATGTGTTTATCCATGGTTTATGCATTTCAATTCCATCAGAAAGATTAATTTCAAGGTTCATTCAAGTTTAAGTTCAAGAGGGTTGAAATCAAATCAAGCAAGCTTCAATCTAAAGCAAACAAGTAAGTCGAGGGTTCCAAGCATGGATTTTCTATTTTTCGGAATGGCTCAAGCTACATGATACTTCTAGCAAGGGTTTCAATTCAACTCCTAAGCATGCTCCAATTACGTAATGAATCAATCATAGTCCTCATGCATATGCATCCTATATGCTCCTAAGACTAGATCTTAAAGACATGAATATGAGGAATGCAATTACATGATTCTTTTTCTTTTTAAAAATTTTCAAATTTTTTTGATTTTGATGGTTTTTCTATATGCCTTAACTATTCACAATGCAAACTAAACTATATGAGACTCAAAGAAGAGAAATAGAAACAAAACAACTAAAAGCAAGATTAACAACTAGTCCTCTCCCCCCGGACTTAAATCTCACCGATCCCGGTGTAGATAAAAGCCAAAGAGAGATAGACTTTAAACACACAAAACAAGAAAAAACAAAGTGGTATATACAATGGTAATGAGGTACTAACTTGGAGTTATGGATGGAAGCGGGTGGTGGAATGATAACCACCGAGACTTTTAGCTCCTTTGTCCACAAGCTCGAATTTGAGGACATTCTTCATTATCTCTTCCATACCATTTTGGCCTTTATCTATCATTTCCTTTGAGATCACACTCTTAGCTCTTGTAAAAGGCTAAGGGATGCCTTTACACTTGATCTTGTACTCAACAATCCCGTCCTTGTAGCAAATTGGAATGAGAGTCATCCATGGAGTATCTTTTGTCCCAAATGGTTTCTTTCCATTCTTGACATTACCTTTTTGGTCGGAAAACAATTGGTTAAGGCCATAATCACTAAAGTCTTTCTCATCATCAACCACTAATTGTGGCTTGGATTTTTTCTCTTTACCACGATGCCTCTTTGGCTTCTTAACCATACCAATAAAAGCTTCTTTAGACTCTTATTCATTGTCATCCCTCTCAAAGAACCATCCAAAGCTTTCACTTAGATAAGGCTCCTCCATTGGTTCATCTTCCATCTACTGTGTAGAGAATGTCCCACAATATCCATCATAAGCATTAAGCATCTTGTAAGACTTCTTGGGATCAATATTGGTGAGAATAACCTCCTTAGTTTTGAAGTTTATCTTGGTCCCAACGATTTCAAGAAAGAGAGTGCCCAATAGCAAAAGATACTTTCTTTTTTTCCTTCATCTAAACAATCACAAATTCCGTGGGAACTATATAATCTCCAATCCTCAAAGGATAGTCTTCAAGCTTTCTCATAGGTTGCTCAATGGAGGAATTACCTAAAGCAATAGGAAATGTTGGCTTGATCAAGTCTTTGATGCCATACTTCCTAATCATGTCAAGAGAAATCACATTCACGCTTGCTCCGGTGTCCACCAAAGCTTCTTCTTTGTGTATCTTTTCTTGCAAACCTAGGACCATAAACTTCCCGGGGTTCTTGAGCATAAGAAGCTTCTTGTCTTCTTTGTTGGGAGGCAATATACCATTTTTTTTTCAACATCTCCTCATGCTTGACTCTCTTGACAACAAGATCCTTAAGAAAATTATCCAAATTTTGATTCCCTTTAGCAATCTGAAATAATTTAGAATTAAAGGGAGATGGATGATATTTATAGTACTTCTTGTAGCTTTCTTCAAGGAGTTGCTTCTTGAATCTTCCAAGGAAAGGGAGATATGATAATATTTCTAAGTTGAGATCCACCTTTGTAGTTGTGTCCTTAGCCGTATGATCTCTTCCTTTCCCCCATGAGTTCTTCTTCTTTACTCAAAAGTCCATACCCAACTTTATAGCTTTCTTTTGCTTCTTGAGCACAAGCCACAATCAAGACTTTCTCACAACCCAACAAGCTTACCATTCAAAGCCCTTCCTTCATTCCTTTTGACACAATCCTCTCTAATATCATGACCAAATAGCTCTTGAAGTTCCATTGTAGACATATCAACTTCAAACAAGAAGCATCCCTTCTCATAATCCTCTTGTTCTTAAATGGTGCAACAATAATCTCTTGGATAAGATTCGGGGTTTTCCACGAAGATTTCTTCCTCATAACTCTCAAGGGAGGATATCTTTTGTGCTATTTTCCTTTCGAGTTCCATGGCACGAGATCTAAGACCTTCAATCTTCACATTCATATCACCTAAAACAACTTCCACCTTGTTGTTTATCTCTTCCATGCTTTTGTTTAGCTCAAAATCCGCTCTCTTTTTTCCTTCAATGATTTGTTTGATCAAATTAGTGTTCTCATCCCTTAAATATAGTGAACTAGATGGACCTCCTTGGTTCTGAGAGCTTTTTTCTTGATTGTTGAAGTACTCCATTTGTGGAAAATCTCTTTGGTTTTGGAATTGATGAGTAACTTCATAACCTTGTTGTTGTGGCTTGGAAAAGAGAAAGCCATCTTGGGTTGAGAAGTTGTACGGCTCATGGTTTGAGTATGGCCTTTGGTAGTGGCTTTGGTGCATGGTCCCTTGACTAGCTTGAATCAAGGTGTCTAGCTTAGCCTACAAGAGTTGAAAATGTCCAAAGATTGTGCTGCTTAAAGTCATCTCCATCCTTTTCTCTTGTTTTGGTACCTTCAAAACAAAAGAGAACTCAAAATAAAATTAGTAACAAAAATGAAAAACGGTTTAGTCTCAATAATAATCTAAAACTTAATGGCTAGTATTGTTGCTCTCCGGCAACGGCGCCAAATCTTGATGAGAGGTTTTTCTCTCTACGGAGATTAAACCCAGACTAATCGCAAGAGCACGATAGTCTCTTGTAATATTGCATCGGGATCAACCCACGAGGAGCAAACACTAACACACTAAGCTATATAAATTCTACGGTTAAGCTAAACCAATATAAGGGATTGAGGTTGAACTAATAACTAATTAAGCAATATGAAACTCAAGAAACAAGAACCAAACAAACAAACAAAACAAAACAAAAAATGAAGTTTGCAAATGATGATAAAGTGATGTAGATCATAGGCTAGATAATTGAAATAAAGAGATCAAGTTCTAATCAATGATGCTTAATCATGCAATTAAAACCATTCAATGGCAAGAACCATTCAAAGTCAACTAACTCATTCCCATGAGAATAATTCATTCACAAATCAGTTAATCATACAAATCTTCCGATGATGATGAAGCAACTAATGATCATTAAGCATAAGTCCTATAAACCAATAAATCATCTCAATCAACTATTTCCATAGGTTGAGAATGAAAAGCATGATCAAAGTTCTCGTGGGAATTTCATCGAACACCTTCCGGGCGTGAAATTCCTAAAGTCTAGATTTAACTTTCCCAAGCCTAATCTAGCATTAAGCAACCTCTAAACATGTGAATCTATAAAGATCAAGCATCAAACATCATTCATCATCACTCAAACATCCTTAAATCTACTAACCCACAATCCACATCTATGAACTACTCACACATAGCTAGAAAACACATAGAGATGATAATATCAATGATAATCATCATTAAGAAAGAGAAGAGATATGAAAAACCCAAACTTTCTTAAGGGATTGCAAAGATTCAATACAAAGCTTTGATCTTAGCTAAGAGAAGCTTAAAAACAAATCAAACTTAGGTCTTTTGTTGTCTCAAATTTTCTTAAATAGTAAATGGGAATAGGTTTTACTAAACCCGAACAAATCGGTTTGGTTCATTGATTTTTCCAACATTTCAGGATCCCAGCGACCGGAGCACAGGTGCATGGATAGCTGTGCTGGATTGCTGCGCCCCTCCAGTTTCGCAGCTGTCTGCGTATGGGTCGCATGGATCGCTAAGGGGCTCTGGATTCTCTGTCAGGTGTAGTGACCTGCACGGATCGCTACCCGTGGATTGTTGCGCCTTTCTAGTCTCGCAGCTGTCTGTGCATGGGTGCGTGGATCACTACGCTGGATAGCTGAGGCTCTGTTCTTCATTTTCCTTTGTCTTTCCTTTCGATTCTTGACTCGGATGGTTCCGTTCAATCTTTTGTTGATCCAATTACCTGAAAAGAGTAAAGAAGAGAGGATGCATGTACAAATTCACACCCTAAAGGACTCTAGATGCAAGACTCTTAAATGTACTCGAAACTAATCCTAAAACATCTAAATGCAACAACTAAATGATGAAAAAGCTTCCAAAATCTACTCTTAAATCGAGCGAAATACGATAACCTCAGAGATGGTCAATGCTTGTTCAACATGTTGATGAGTTAGCCTCTTTATATACAATGCTTGGAAACCATCATCTTTTTAATTCTTAAGACTCACATGTCTATTGCTTCATTAAGGTACAATGACGAGTTACACGAGCACACAAGGAAGCTACACCACTCAAAAACCAACTTGAGGGAATCCAAGCCCCTCAAGGAGAGCAAGAAGAGTGGAAGGCATTGAATTGTCGGGATGGACAAGAGAAGAGGTCCATCACTTAACTGAGCTTCGTAAATTAAACTTTCACCCCACTAGATTCGCCGATGAAGAAATAATGACAAGGATGGGGATCTATGAGCAAGTTGATGGCGTCTTTGATAAGATGAATGTCTATATCCTCATGAAAATGGACATAGCGACTTATCCATAGTTGGCCTGACAATTCGTTGCAACGGTAACATATGAAGAAGATGAAGGGGGAGAAAGTGGAAGAATCTACTTTCGGATTTGTCCAAACCGGTACTCACTCACTTTCTACCGGTTTTGCGAGCTATATGGTTTTTCGAGAGCCGGAACAATAGGAGCACCTCCAACATTCAATCAAGCCTCATTGCTTTGGAGGAACATTGCAACCGATGAGCACTATGACTTCTTGGTGGCGAAGATGTCAAAGATCAAGAACCCTACAATCTGTCATGTCATGAGACTCTTAGGAAACACTATGTTTGTAAGGGCACATCCCGGATGGTCAACCAAAATGGAGTTGGGACTCCTTTATGGAGCAATAGGACACTTGCTCCACAATCATATAGGAAGGGCCATCCCAATCACTGATTTCGAGATGTGCCAAGGGTCGGTCTTTTTGTTGTACCTCATGAGCATTCGGTATAACCTTGGGCTATGGACAAGATGGAGTCCACATTGGTGGTATGCTTACTCCGCTCTTCCGTTTCTCATCAATTGACTTTGATCTTTATGAAGAGCTTCCAGAGAGACTCTACATGGATGAGACATACCTATTGGGAATAAAATCACTAACAGGTCTCTATAATGAGCACTCACTCATGTATGCCTTCGCAAGCGATGAATGTACCCCGCTTTATTTCTTTTTCTCAAATAGTCGCTTCTCACATACGAAAACCAACCATCACATTCAATTTCGACTGCCCAAGCGCTTCTACTTCAAGGTCTTAAGGCCTCAAGCTTACAACCCTTCCGCATGGTGATTAAAGGTACCAACTTTCTTCATTGTACATATCATTTCTTCTTTCGTATTTCGTTTTTGTTGAGGTTTTTGGTCTCCTTCGCCGAGTTTATTCAATCTTCGAGATGATAATGAGTAAGTCCGGTGGAGGAGAATGTTCCTGAATGCTATCTTTAGTTGTTTGGTCTCCATTTTTCTTTCTTTGAGTCTCATATAGTTGCATTGTTAATAGTTAAGTCATAGAAAAAACAAAAACAAAAAGAAAAGAAAAATTTTGAAAAAACCATAAGGAAAACATATAGTTGCATTTTACATATTCTTGTTTTTAGGATTGAGTCTTAGAGCATGTATGATGCATTTGCATAAGGAAACGATGATTTTGTTGCCTTTTAAGCGGCTAATGCTTAGGGAACGAACCAAAACCCTTGTTAGTTGAATCATGTAGCTTGAGCCGTAGCGAAAAATGGAAAATCCATAATCAGAACTCCCCCTTTTGAAAGTTCTTACTTGAGTAAACTCTTCTTGAAAGCTCATTTGACTCTAGTGAACTTAAACTTAAAATTTGACATTTTTTTCTCGCTAAGGTCCTTAAATACTAAACGATGGATGTTCATAAACATTTGGATTAAAAACCATTTTCTACAACTTTATTTGTTAATCCAAATGGTTGCCTCCACTTTAAAGGTGGTGCCATTCCCTAAACCCTTAACCCGTTCTTTCAGAACCTCCATTGTTCTTTAATGAGTGAGGCCTTTTTCTTGAAAGTGTACCAATGTGAAAGATCATGTGAGTAGAGGAACAACATAAGAAAAGCTTCCAAAGGACTAGCCTCGTTTTGAGGTTAGTATAGATAGAAAGGGTTAAGTTAGAACTTAAGGAGAGATGGGGTTGAGGATGGTATTTATGAGAGTTCTTAATAGAAGAAAAGGAAAAGGAAAGAGCTATATAAGCAGTCTAAGAAGAAGTAAAAGGTAAATATAAAGCTAGCTCTAAGTATATACAAAAAGAAAAAATCGAAGTCCACAAAGATTAGAAAAATAAATAAAAATAAGAAGAAAGTCTTAAGTGGATAGAAAAGAATGAGCTAGAGTTAAAAAGGAAAAATCCTTAGAGTGTTTGTGCTTCAAAAGAAAGAAAAGAAGTTTAGAGCTTAAAGTAAAAGACCTTGAAAAGAAAAGAATTTCATTGTGGTTAATGTTTTGAAAGTTTGACATTATGAGTAGAGTTAGGATTGAGAAAAGGATTGGGAAGATTAGTGGAAGTGAATCCTTTGTACATGCCAATTTTTTCACTCTCCCTAGCTTTTTCATAAAATCTTACACTACTATTTTGTAGAGTCAACCACTTAAAATTGAAAAAACTCCTTTTTCATTGTCTCTTTAATCCTTTTCTTGCCAAGCCAAACGATTTTAATTCATTTCTCATAGTGAGACCGCACTTAATCGAATATAAATGAATGTTAAAGAATTGAATGAGTTCATAGTAGGAGTTTGCTTTAGTCTTCGTACTTAGAGTAAATTGGGGCTTGGAAAGGTTATGGCGAAGTACGAAAGACTAGACTCAACTCTTGATATTTGCTACATCTTTCTAAGGATTTTGTTTGGGCACCCTTCGTATAACCCTTAGGCCATGAGTTCCCCACCTTCAAACCTCTTTATTGGGCTTAGATTCTTGCTCATTTGCTTGAGGACAAGCAAGATTCTTGTTTGGGAGAGTTGCTATATGTGAATATTGCATGATTTTAGTCTAGAAATTAGTTGCATTCTCATGATGTTTATAGTCTTTTTTAGGTAGTTTTAGGAAAGATTGTTAGTAAAACGTCTGTAGTTTTGTTTAGGAGTCTTAGAATAGCATTTTGTTTGTTTCTTTTCCTCTTCTACTCTATTTCAGGTCCATTGGATCAATCTACGAAGGAAGGAACCCCCAAGGACGAATCACGGGGACTTGAGGGACGAAACAAACAAGCACCTACCCTTTTCAGAGACTCTTGGCGGACAAAATAAGAGACTGGCGGCCAACCCCCCTCAGGACAACCGCCATACCTTATTCCAGCAAGACCTGGCGGTCCAGCCAGAAAAGCTGGTTGCCAGCCCCTCAACCTCAGACCGCCAAGAATGAAGATAGCATGACCTGGTGCCCAAGGAAGAAATGCTGGCGGCCTGCCCCCTGTTTCCAGGTCGCTAGGATCATCTGAAGACACTAAAAACTCTTAAGTCCGATCCAGTTTATCCCGGGTCGACCCGACCCAACACCTATTTTGTATTTAAACCCCTCTTAAAACAATGAAAAAACCCTAGAATCTACTCTAGATTTGAACTCTCCTTGCTATGTTGAGATCTTTGAGTAGAACTTTGTTGAATCTTTAAATCAATAGAAAAGTTTGCTCATTTTTCACTTTTTCTTCTTTTTTATTCATTACTATGAGTTTCTCTTGGGTTTGCATGAGTTCTTTGAGCATGAGTAGAGACTAGTCTTTTAGTATAAGCATGGGTTAAGTAGATTAGGTTAGATATAGGTGTTAATCATGATGTTAGAGGTTGGGTTTACATAGATTCACATGATTTAGGGATGCTTAAAGTCAGATTTGAAGTGATCAATCAAATACTAGATTCTAAGGATTTTACACCCGAAAGGTGTTTGATGAAATGTCTAAGAGAATCTAAATCATGCTTAACATTCTTAGCTAATGGGAATAAATGATTAAGGTGTTAAGTAGGCTTATGGGCTTGAGATTAATAATTAATGAGCTTAGGATTGCTATCGGGAGATTAACTTTACTTTAGTTCATTAAATGGATTAGAATCATGGAAATGATCTAACTGAGTTGTTGCTTTCCCTTTGAATGGAGCTTCATTACCTCAACTTTGCATTTGATTAGCATTTAAACTCCTTAATCATACACCTAGTTCGTTGCTTGCATGTCTTTAGTATTGAATCTTCTTTAGTATCGTTTAGTTGTTTGTGATTGCCTTTAATTAAATCATTGCTTCCTTACTTTGCTTTGTTTGTTTAGTTGTTTAAGTACGAAAACCATTTCCTCAGCTACACTTAGATTAATGAATGCTAGCTTTAGGATTAAATGTGTAGAAAATTGCTCCTCGTGGTTCGATAACCCTAAGTGGTACAACGTCTAGCCTTATTCTTAGGGCCTAGGGGTTTAGTCTTAGATCAAAGCTTGGTCTGAATATCAATCTCTTATCAAGAATTTCCTCGAACACCTTCCACACATGAAAATCCTATGATCTAGATTTTGAGTGATCAAGTCTAGTTTAGCATTAAGCACCTCTTAACCATATGAATCTACAAGTTTAAAACCCTTAGCATCCTAACAAGCATCTAAATCTTGCCTAATCTACCTAACCCATAAATCACAAATGAGACTACTCACTAATCATTGTTTTAACACAAGCATAAACACAAGTAGAAAGATTACTCATGATTAGATAAGAAGAAAATGAAGTTAAATATCCAAACTTTGCAAAGAGATATCGAAATTCACAAATGGTTGTGATCTTACACAAAAGAGGCAAAGAGAAAATCAAACTTCGCTTTAGAATTGTATTTATAGCAAAATAATTTGGATTGGGTTGACTCAGGACAAACCGAGTCAGATCTTGAGTTGTTTTGGTGATTTGAGGCGGTTGGCGGGCTGAGGATGGAGGCGCAGGTCGCCGGGTTTGCTGCGTGGGTCGCCAAGACTTGTTGTGGGTGGCTGGTGGGCTGAGCATGGGGGCGCATGTCACCAAGATTTGAGTGTGGCTCTCAAAGATCTGCTGGAGGTGGCTGGAAACCTAAGACATGAGGTGTTGGTCGCCAAGATTTGAGCGTGGCTCCCCTAGATTTACTGGAGGTTGTTCGTCTTGATTACTAAGCTTCCAAGACTCGTTCTCGGGGGTTTCTTTCGTCTTAATTGATCCAAGTAACCTACAATAGAGTAGAGAAGAGGGAAACTCGAACAAAAATACTATCCTAAGACACCTAAATGATCCTAATGACTTATGACTAGAAAACTATCCTAAAACAATCTAGAATAACTTAGAACAATGAAGAAAATGCACCATATTTTAATGCAGAAACTGTTCAATATACACGAATATCATTTAGCTACTTATGTCACCAAAAGTGCACTTATGTTTTCTGTCACTGGTCTTGAAAGAGCTTCGTAGTTAAGCGTACTTGTGTTGGAGCAATATTCGGAAAGTGATTAGCAGAATCGTGCGAGTGAGGAAAAACATAAGGAAAAATTGCGTGGTGATTTGCAGGGACAATAAATCATGAGTTTAAAAACCTCCTCAAGGTAATGTTCCCAACCATCAGACAGGGTGGACCGGTGGGCCTAGGCAAGCACCGGTACACAGGAGAGGCCGTCGGGGGCGTTACAATTTAGTATTTGAGCCGAAGCCAGATAAGTGTGGAGTCAACGAGGGCGTTGCGCTTTGCAAGTGGGGGTGAGGGTTAGACCCCGGTTTATGGACTAATAGAAGAGTTAGAGGAGACTTAAAAGGATTGATTTTGCTACCTATGTCACCAAAGTGCACTTATCGTTTCTATCAATAATCATGATATAACTTCACACTTAAGTGTGCTTGTGCTAGAGCAATATTAGGATGAGTAACTTTCCAAGAATTAATTTACATAATTGTGCGAGTGATGACAAAACACAAGGAAAGATCGTTTGGTGATTGCAGGGACAGTAAATCATGAGTTTAAAAATATCCTCGAGGTAACGCTCCCGACTGTCAGACTGGGTGGACCCACGAGCCCATACACAAGCGCCAGTACACAAGCGCTAGTACACAGGAAAGGCGTTCTAGGGCGTTACTATTTGGTATCAGAGCTGAATCCAAATAAGTGTGGAGTCAGGGGCACATTATCGGGGGTGACGATCATGGTGGGCAACAAGAGTGTTGCGCTTTTCAAGTGGGGGTGAGTGTTAGACCCCGATTTATGGACTTATAGTAGAGATTGCGGAGGCTTAAAAAGATTGATTTGGTTACCTGTGTCACCAAAGTGCACTTATCTTTTCTGTCGAAAGTCTTGATATAACTCCATACTTAAGCGTGGTTGTGGTGGAGCAATAATAGTATGAGTGACTTTCCAGTAATTAATTTACGAAATTGTGCGAGTGATGACAAAACACGAGGAAAGATCGTGTGGAGATTGCAGGGACAAAAAATACTCTTCAAAGGCTTTTCGAAGTATCGCTCTTGACTGTCAAACAAGATAGAACTACAAGCCCGGAGAGAAGCGTCGGGGCCCACGAGATGTGCAGAGATGTTGGATCTGAAGTCCACACAAGAACACGAGGTATACGATTTACAATGTAACTAGGAAAAAGAGTAAGTTTTATTGATGATTATAAAAATATGAATACAAAGTTTTATCGCTCGATTTCTCTCCAGAATCCGACCTCCTTTCCTCGAGCTTCCTCTCTTCCTTTTATCCTCATTTTCCTCGTAACTGCTCCAAATTAATGCATATGAATTTTCCTCCTTTAATGTAGATTTGTCAGTTTCAATCCACTTCTTGTTTGAATTGTGTGGGCCTCTTCTCTTTTTAACTCGGGCTTTGCATCTCTCCTTCCTGAATGCCAATGGGCCCTAGTGGCCCACTAAACNCCCCCCCCCCAACACCCCCCCCCCCCCCCCCCCGAGCTTGGCTTATGGAAGCTGATTGGAGATTCCGCGGTCAGGATCTCGTGATTTGCTTCTCCTAAGGCAAGAGGATTGTGAATTGCCCGATTTGGATTAAACCCATCCAAGTTGCCTTAAACGAACCGGATTTGCCCTGTTTTGGAGATCCTTTGTAGCGGGATTTTGGAAAGATCTGATTTGATATGTGGGCACCAGCCGCGTGCAATCCGCCGCCCACGTCATGAAGCTCAAGAGACATGTCATTGAAAGGTGGGACCTTTTGCCTTCCCTCGTCATTACGATTCGACTTTCCCTTTGAAGAAAAGAAAAGGTTTGCTCCGTTTCCTCTATTCTCCTTATCTATTTGCTTTATTTTCGCAATTTCCGTATTTCTTTCTGCAATTCATCCTCTGCAATCCCTGTTCTTCTGTGTTTCCTCTGCTCCTCCGAAGCTTCCATGGATCCCGTTGTTCCCTTAGTTCACAAGAGGCCCTCAAAACGTCCTTATGCGTCTGCGGCGGCTTCAACCTCTAACCAGGGCCCCATGTCTCCGCCTCCCGTGGTTAGAGATACTTCTGGGTCTTCTGCAGGGAGATCCCTCCTCCCCTCTTCTCCGGTTGACCTTCCCACCTACCGTCCTGACTCTGAAGAAAGGAAGGAATTCTCCCCTTTTACTCTCATTGACGGAGAGGGGGCGGGGGAGGTGAGATTGAGACGATTGGTCTTGCTCATGCGATTTCGGCGCTGGCGCTAGCTATCGCCCCTGCCACTCCATTCTTCAATGTTGTGCCGACCACCAGTACACTCAAATCAATCAGCTCTTTGAGGGAGAAGTGCGGGATGCCTGATTCGGTGTTCATTCAATTCCCGACCCCCACGGAGAGGCCTTGGACTCCTCTTGAAGGCTTCTTCTGCCTTTAGGAGTCCTACTTCCTCAAGAGCCACCTCTTCTTTCCTCTGTCGGAGCTCTTTGTTCTATATTGCCGGTGCCGGACTATCGCCTTCTCCCAGTTAACAGCTGGGAGTATTAGGACAATTCTCGGCCTAATGGTGATTGTTGCCGAGAGAGATGTGGAGCTAGGAGTCCAGCTGTTGGAGCTCCTCACCAATTTTAAAGCTTCTGCCAAATCGGGGCACTACTACATCTCTGGGCGTCCGTAGCTAGTCATGTTCCCCGAGAGCAAGAATGACCTCTGGGAGCAGGCGTACTTCTACGTCTTGGCTTATGTCAATTCATTGCCAGAGCAGTTTGTTGGTTCCACACGGCGGAGGTGGAACCTTGACCCTGGTAGTCGGCCTGTTTTAGGTCGCTTCTTGTTTGTGTTTAACTTGTTTTCACTTTTTCTAACCCGTTCTCTTTCCTTCATTTGCAGCTGGTCTAGCGCGCAAGAAGCCTTCCCTTTCAGTAGATCTTAACGAGGTGAAAGCTTCTCTGAAGCAAGCTGCCAACAGAGCCTGGGCTTTCTTCACCCGCGACCGCATTTCCAGAGTTGTTGCCATAGTTGTTTCGGAAAGAGCTGACAAACCTCCACCACCTTCTCCTCTCCGGATTCAACTCCCCCGCTCCAAGATGGTGCGCCGTACTATAGTTCTCCCAAACTTGGAACAACGAGCTGCTGAGGCTCGCCGAAAGAAAGTTGAGAAGGAAAAGGTTGCTGCCAGAAAGGCAGAAAAGGAAAAAGCTGTTGCTGGCAGAAGGGCGGTTGATGGAAGAGTTGTTTCTGAAGCAAACGCGGCGAAGGAGAGGTCCAAGAAAGAGGAGGAAGACCGGTTGTGGGCTGAGGAGGAGCAGCTCCTAAGAGAAGGTCGCCTGTACACTCAGGCCCCCGATCTTCCTGAGAACAGGGAGCTAGCTCTTGTTCCTATGAAGACTCCTTAGAATGCAGGCCCGGCTGCTGATTCTGGCTTGATGCCTCCTCCTCCTCCAAAAGCTTCTGCTGCTGCTCAGTCCTCAGGTCGTGAAGCCTCCCTTGTTGTGGCCAGTGATGCCGCAAGAAATAGGAAGGAGAAGGATAACACCGTGATGCCCACCGGGAGTTCGGGCAAGAAGGATTCACGATCTCGTGACCCTCCTTCCAAGAAGAGATCTCCCTCCCCTTATGCAGGCTCCTCAAAGAGGCAGCGCATAGAAGAGGGAAGGTCTTCCAGCGTGAGTAGGTCGGGCGAGAGAGGCACATCTGACCGGCGGAGGTCGGAAGAGAGGAAGTCTTCTGATCCTTCAAGGTCAGAACCCAGGAAGCCGAAAGACAAAGGGCTTCCTACGAGCTCGGAGCCCGCTACCCTCTCTTCCCAGCCTCCACATGCTGGACTAGCTCTGAGGTTCGACCTCCCTGAGCCCTCTTCCCTTGAACATGGAAGAGCCGCCGTTGTGATATTCGGTGAGGGGGTCCACCTTCCTGATAGCCCAACCCCTCCTGAAAAGTTTCAGCTGCAAACAAACTTCAACTAGGAGTTCTGCGTCCGTTATACGGAGGTAAATTCCTGGCTCCTACTTCTTCACCTCAGATTTTCCCTTCCTAACTCATACTCTTTTGTGTTTAGGGAATGGGCTTCTTCACCCGCCTCCGGCTGGAGTATGAGGCAGAGTTGAGCCGTATGAAGTTGCAGTGGTATGTGGACCGTGCTGCGCTCGATGTTGAGAAGGGTATGCGCAGCAAGGCTGTCAAGCTGGCTACCGAAAGGGAGTTTGAGCTGAAGGATATGGCCCGGAAGGTTGTCGAGGTCGAAGTTAAGAATGAAGCTCTGGAGCCATCCTGGTCCCAAGCCCTAGGGAAGCTGAAGGCATCTGAGGAGCATGCCCGGGAGAAGATAGAGGAGCTGGAAACTTGCTTGGTTGAGGCCAAGAATAACGCCGATGAGATCTTCAATGAGCTCCAGGAAGCTCGTAGCAGGCCTGACAGGGAGGAGGAGCGGATCGACGCCAAACTGGAGGCAGCAGAGAAGAGATTCTCCGACCTATCGTGGGGTCATGATTGTGCCGCTAAGGCTCATGAGGAGACAGTCTCTCGTCTCAAGGCCAAAATTGAAAGGGCAGCTCGGAAGGCCTCCAAAAAGGCAAGGAAGGAAGCAACTGCTAAGTACAAGGCTCGCTTCATGAGGGTTGAGCGAGCTCTGGAGGATGCGAAGCTCGTGCAGGAGAACGCCCTCTTGCAGTCTCAAGCCAAGGCCCGAACTGACTTCATTGACAAGATCAAGGAAAGAAAAACGAAAGGGACGGAGCCCGACCTTGATGTCTAGAGGGAAAACATGACTGCGGCGCTTGAGGGCTTTGCTGACGAGCTCAATGAAATGAACATCATTGAGGTTAACCTAGCGGAAGACCTTCGGGTCTCCCCAGTGTGAGATAGCTCCGAAGGGTCTTCTTTGGCCATTCCTATTGCGCCCACTTCTGCTCCTGGTAATGTAGAGGTCTCCTTCGCAGCTGCTGAACCTTCTGAGCTAGTCACGGCTTCAGCTGCTCCAACCTTGGTGCTTGTTGTGGAAACTCCTGCCGCTGCTGCTTCCGACGACCTGCCTGCTCTTTCAGCTCTTTAGATTGATCAGTTTGGCTCCAACGTTGCTGCCATCTCCTCTAGCGTTGCCTCCGAGCTTGCCAAAGACCAAGAAGAGACCCAAGGATAGGCCGTTTGTGGCCTTTGTATTTTCTTTTGGAATTTGTGGACCTTTATTGCTTTTTCTTATCTAGTTGATATTGTCCTCGAACCTGGTTTCTGGTGCCTGGGAAGGCTTTTATCCAAGACTTTAAGATTAAAACCTTATGATTTGCTTTACTTAGCTTCTATGTTTTACTTAGCTTCAATCCATCTAGCCTTCTCTGCTGACTAGCCAACAGATCATAGCTCGAAACAGCCTTCCTAGACTGTCCTAGCTTAATGCAATTAGCATAACTTCTACTAATGGCGATCTTTGACAACCGGGAGACTTGATTCTAGTTGTACAATAAGCGTTCGGAGGACAAGCATCTTGCACAAGTACCAAGAGCCTTACCAAAAGCACCTCTCACTCCAGTTTGAAGCCTATCAGCTCGAGCACACGAAAGCATCTTGTTGATGCATAGGACACGACATAGATGAATCCCATCTTACCATATGTTCAAGTATTTGTTTTGCTGTTTTTTGCTTTTGCTTTTTTTGACGTAGACAAAAAGGAGAGTTTTGTTTTGTTCTGCCTCTTGCTTTGCAGTTGCAATTATGATTTTATTGACTTGTGGAATGCGAGGACCCTCTATTTAGTTCACTCTTATCTTTTGTAGTGAACATAGGTGCGAGAAATGTCGCCGGCTTACCTGTTTCAAGAATTGGCATTAGGGCGCAGCGCGGTGCTGGCTTATCTCGTGCCACACCCAAGGCATCATTCTCACTTAAAAGATATGATCTGCTTATTGAGTGTTCAGCGGACATGGTCCGGCTTTCCTACAAGAGTATGCTTAAGTCATACTAGACTGCGGGAAAACCTACGGGGGTTGCCTTTCCACATCCATGGTGTTGTTTCACCTAGGCGCTTATGGGAAGCGCACTGTTAACTCGGAGGTCGCGAGACCTGGCCAGGGTGCCGACACAACCGAGCTTTGCAAGATAGATGATTTTTGAAAATGAACTTGTCTTCTTGCACTTTGGCAAAAGAATTACAATAATAACAAAATGATATTTTTTTAGTATGACAGTTGTACCCACAACGGGCTGCCTACGTACCCCGGAAGGATCAAGCCTTTCCGTAGTTCGATTACATTGAGGTCCAGGGGATCGGTTTTTTTTTGCGACCTGTGCACACACAGACAGGAAGCTTAATAATAATATTTCTTCAGGTTCATCGAGCTCCATGGACGTGGCTCTGACTTGTCGTCCATGCAGAGAAGTTCATAAATCCTTGGATGCAATGTTTTGGTGATGCTATAAGGGCCTTCCAAACTTGCTCTGAGCTTTTCGGCCTGATACTCCAATGTATTCTGTACCACCCGTCGAAGGACCAGATCTCCTTCTTGAAATGCGCGGGGGCTGACATGCTTGTTGTAGTACCTGGCGACCTGGTTCTGTTAAGCTTGAAGGCGGATAAAGGCGAGCTCCCGTTGTTCTTTGATCGTGTCTAAGTTAACTCTCAACAGCTTGTCGTTGGTGAGTTCATCCTCGGGGAGAATCCGACGGCGAAGAGTCGGCACTCGTATCTCGGCAGGTATAACTGCTTCAACGCCGTATACGAGCGAGTATGGCGACTGATATGTGCCTCGACGTGGCGTGGTTCGATGCGACCACAATACTCCATCCAGCTCGAAAGCCCAGCTGTCCTTCTTGGAGGTGAGTCGTTTCTTGAGGCCTTCGACGATGCGCATGTTTGTTGCCTCTGCTTGTCCTTAGCCTTGGGGATTGTGAGGTGTTGAGTATTTGATTGTGATTTTCTAAACAGAGCAGAAATGCTCAAAATCCTTCGAGATGAACTGTTGACCGTTATCCTGTGACGATTGCATGTGGGATCCCATGTCAGCATAAGATGTTCTTCCATAAAAAATCGATCACCTGCTTGTCTTTTATCTTGGCGTATGCTTCCGCTTCAACCCACTTGGAGAAGTAGTCAGTCAAGACGAGCAGTGATTGCTTTTTATCTGACTTATGCAGGGGTTCTACGATATCCATTGCCCAACGCATGAAAGGATATGGTGTCATAACTGACTTCATCACCTCGGGTTGTTGATGAATTAGAGGCGCATGTCTCTGGCACCTTTCACACTTCTTAGCATAAGCTTGACAATCCCGTTCCATGGTGGGCCAGTAGTAGCCTTGCTTCCGAATCTTTTGTGCCAGCCACCTCCCGCCTGCATGGATTCAATTAACTCCAGAATGGACTTCCTTAATAATTTGTCGGACCTCGTCGCTGTGCACACAGTACATGTATACGCCTGTCTCACTCCCACTGAATATCTTGCCACTTGTTATCTGCTAGGGCGTTGTCAGCAATGTAACTCCTTATCTCATTTCTCCAGCCGTCACCCTCTCCAATTCCTTCAAGGGCCACTTGTCCGGGATCCTCGTCGAGGTCGTCCTAGTGAAGGGCCATCGCTTGCCGTTGTTCTGGCTGGTCACCTTGGGTTTTTGAGCCCGAATCATCAAGAACCTAATTGATGCTTGATTTTGACAAAGTTTCCACCGGAATCGTACGGCTAAGATTGTCCCTAGGGCTGAGGCCAATGCGGCTAGTGCGCCTGCTGATGCAGCACAGCTGGAGTTAGAATCTGGATTAGAGTTCAGTTCAAGTGACGATGAACTAGGAGATGAAGAGAAGTCAAGACCAAGTCAGGAACCAATTGAG
>OVAN01005389.1:0-23613 GCA_900406275.1 Anastatica hierochuntica | reverse complement strand
CCTAACACATTTAATCCTTAACATATTTGACCCACCTAATGATTCTTACAGGTGGATCATTTCGAATCCTAGAAAAAAACTTGATTGTCGCGATTATAGTAATCCTATAAAATTAGCTTAACGGCCCGCGGAACTTGTATGTTGGAGGTTTTAACAATCGATGATCGATTCATAATGATCTTTGCAGTATTTGGAAGTCAAATTTTTAAACTATTTCGATTTGAAAATAACTATTTTGTACCAAATGAGAATGATTCATAAAAGAACCAATATCTCCTTGTGTTTTCACTAGATCACAACCCCTCTTTTTTCCGACGATCACCACTTCTATTTTTCATGTAGTTTTTTTTTTACTTACAAGGATCTTTTATATCAAGTATGTGACTTTTTTTTGGCTCAACATCAACATTTTTTTAATCTAAATTTTAATACGTACGTCGAAAATTTATCAACCTCAGTAAAAAAACAACACCAAAACCAGAAAGAGGTTCTCCAACTAAATTTAGATATTTTTTCCTTGGTAAACATGTTAAGATTTATCACTATTTTTTTTTTGTTCTTGGCTGAAATTATAAAAAACTTACTAGTAGTGGAAAGAAATGAAAAAATTAAACAATGACGAAATACAAATAAAAAACGCCGCAAAATAAAAACCATAAAACCTAAATAAATGTATGGATAACATAATACAACAAGACGAAAACATAATACAATCCAACAACCAGAAATTTTGAAGCATCGACTGTTGGTTGTCGCGAGATACGGATGTTCGGATGACCCCAAACTTCTGTCAAACGTAGATATCTTGTTACAACAATGTTGAGGCTAACCCTAAGGTTCAACGCTTTGAAGATCATGAGGCTAACACAATGCGTGTGCGATGTGTGTGTACGTGTGACTTTTACCCGCATCAAAGGTTATTCTTGGCTTACATGCTCTATTACTTTCCCACTTTCTTCCAATTTTCGATTACTTTTGATAAAACAAACAAATCATCATTTTCTTTCTTGTTTTCTTTTTAATGACGTTACCCTTACACTAGCACAACTCATTATGCTCTTATTATATCTTCTGCTAATCTTCCTTCCAAACCAAAACTTAGTGATCCACTACATACATATATCTTAAAGATTCTACTTTACGGGATGGTGCAAGATTAAAAAAGGCTTATACCTGATAGACATGTTATTGCTTAGCGTCAAACTAACATAAACTATGATGATTATCAAAATTATGGATTTAATCGTATACATTTTGAACACGAAAGAAATTTTATTAAAACTTCACGAATGGAAGCATCCTGAGCACAAAGAGCCCGGTCCGCTAACGAATCTGCCAAAGAATTCGCAATTCTTGAAACAAAAGAAACAGAAAAAGTAGAAAAAGACGGAACGAGCTTCCGAATATCGGAGAGGAGACTAAGGATATCAACATAGTCTTCATGCCTATTGATCAAAAATTGTATATATTTTGAAAAGACAAAAAGAAACTTATTGCTATTTTATTATATAATATTGTGTAATTTTGTAATGAAGTTTATAATTAATATGATAACTAGTTTCATTTTAAAGTTTTTATTTCATTTAGTATACTTCTTTGAACTATTCCATAATGTATAGTTTTGTCATTTTATTGTATTATTAATCAGCGACATTTTATGAGGATATTTTGGAGGTTCTTGATGGGAACAACTTGTAAAACACTAAAATAATACTACACATTTATACTAGAGATGGTCTGTGGTCCTCATGAACATTTCTCTAATCAACACACTTTCGTTTTTCATATTTATGAATTATGGTGGTTGCATCGATATAGTCGTAGGTTTTACTCCAATAATTAACTAGTAACTTATCTTATAAAACAATATTATTTTATGTAACTTTGTTAATCATTTATCTTGGGCTTTTGGTACATGTCCATCCAAAGTTTGGCTCCAACATTCGACAGTTAATCACTATTAACCACATGTCAAAACACTTTTACAATCTAAACCATGACTGTGCAAATTTATATCCATTCACAAACAAAAGGAATTATTTAGTAAGAAAATTTAATTTTTAATAGTATTATTATTAGAAAAGTTGTTATGATCCTTTGTGAATATTGGGAAATTTTATTGCTGGTTGTTGCCAACGAAATTCTTGTTGGCCGATTTTACATTATTGAGTAAATTAAATGATTAAGTTTCTTAATGTAGGTCCACACAAGAAGGTACTTTATCAGTCTGGCTACGTACTCGAACATCCAGGAGTTTGGTATTGACAGTATGGAGGTTCTGAGTATGACTGCGGCGCCTGATGACTGGTCAGCATTTGCGACAGAGCTCCGAGAGTTTGAGCGTGTGAAGAGTGGCTTTCCGTCTTTCAAGTTGATTTATGTTTTTCGTGTGTCGAATTCAAAAGCGGACCAGTTAGCTAGGTTAGCTAGGCTTCAATCGTCTATTTTCTCGTTTGTGGGTTGTTCTATTCCGGTGTGGCATGCTGTACCACCTCAAGTTCTTTGAGTAATGGAATAGCCTTTCGTGTAAAAAAAAAAGGTACTTTATCCGGGTATAGTAAATAAATACTCTATAAATAATAATAAAAAATTCAAGTTCGGCGGAAAAAATAAATAAAAAAATTCAAGTTCAAAAAAAAAAGTTTACACAATATTTGTGTCTTTCAGTATTTATCGATTTTAATCAAAACGCACATATTTTTTTTTTGGTCACAAATCAAAACGCACATATTTATAAGTGTCAATACTCAATAGGACTATAAGTTTATTTTTCGTTATAGAAATAAAACATTTTCATAAATATTTTTAAATGATTCAGCTTTTACCATTTATAAAAACTAAAAGTTAAAAGATTGAGTAGTTTTTAAAACGAAACATATAGCATATTCTGAGTTCAGATATATAAATGTATAGATCTAAGTCGAAAACTTCAAAAATCATTAAAAAAAAAAAGTTTGTTGAAATGTTGGTTAAGTTTTTTTATCTTTCAAATTGTTGTCGAAAATTTGTTTATACGATAAATATCTTAAAATATTTTAAGTAACCCTAGTCAATTATGCTCTAAACATTCTTTATAATGCAATCTAACTAGAAAAACAAAATTAGCAAAAAAAACATGTATTCGACAATACATGTTAGAGTTTATATGTTGTAGCCATCTTTACTTGTCACTGTGGCTCAACGTGACTATTATTAACTTCTCAAATAGCCCCAAAAAAACATAAGATTCGAATTCGAAAAAATATGTTGCACATCTCATGGAACTATTGATCTTACCAAATCAACTATTAATGTTTTTATTGGCTTCACTAGTGTCTAATTCAGTTTAATAAAATCAAATCAAACTTAAAAAAGCATACATCATAAAATAACTACATTTTTGATGAAAATACATAGTATTTCACCCATGAACAGAAAGTTCATTACTCATATGTTCATAATCTTTTTTTTTTGTTTCAAAACTCCAATCAGAAATTAGACCGGCGGAAATTGGTTTGCATCGGTGCTAAACCAAACCGGTCCTACATAACTAACATGAGAAAAGATAGAACCTCGTACTTGTGCCCCTTTTGCAAGAGCATCGATACGGACATTAGACAATCTAGGAATTTGACACAAACTAAATTCCGAAAATTTTTCACGAAGAGAGCAAAAGTAATCCAGCTCCGAGCTAAAGGCTGGCCAATCCATGGGATTCTCTGACATCGCAATAAGAGACGAGCAATCTGTCTCTATCCGGATTGAAGAAAAACGTCTCTCTAAAAGACAAGACATGGCCCAAAGGAGGCCATCCAACTCTGCATGAAGAGAAGATAAACTACGTCTACACCCTTTCATACCCCGAAGGTACTTCCCCTCTGGGTCCCTAAGGCACCACCCCAATCCACTCACTGTTCCGCTTTCCGTCCAAGAGGCATCCACTTGACAAATGAGGGATTGAGTTGGTACCATAGGTAGCACCGATGGGATTGTCATCCTACTATCCTCCTCGCCTTCGTCTTCATCTCTGCGGTTTGCTGATCTCCAACTTTCTGCCTCTAGAGTCGCTAATTGAAGGGTATCCAAGGGCGAGATATTCTTCCCGTTGAAAACTTTATCATTTCTTGCTTTCCAAATATACCAAATAATCCAAGGGAAAATATCCCGTTCTGATTCTGATAAACCCGAATTCTTGGTTCTCCAAAGGAGGTGGTCCATATTTCGGTATAAGGATGTACTCGGGAAGAGAACTGGAAGGGTGGGAAACCTAGAAAGAGCCCATACCTGAAGAGCTGGCGGGCATTCGAACAGAAGATGATTTCTTGTTTCCTCGTGATCTCCACATCTTGGACAACTGTAGTCCGAGCCCAAATGGCGATAAGTTAGATTATGACTTGTAGCCACACATCCCGAGAGTACTTGCCACATGAAGTGTTTCAATTTTTTTGATGTCTTCACTTTCCAGACTTAGCTCTTTAAAGTTGTAATACTTGGCTCTAGAAGTGGCGCAGGGCCTATCTCAGATCTCATCTTGCTCGCTACCTCGTAACCTGATCTAACAGTATAAACTCCTGACTTCGTATAGCACCATGCATAACCATCTTGCGTGAAGACCCGACTCGGTCTCATCCCAAGGATTAAAGGAATATCCTCAGGGTGGATGATTTCTCTCAGTCTCGATTCATTCCAGCCCGTCAAATCTCGACTCATCAGGTCCTTCACTAATAAAGAGAGGTCTCGATCCTGATCTCGGAATATGGGCCTCGCCGGACGAGCCGGGACAACTGGGATCCATGGTTCATACCAGACACTAGTATTACATCCCGAACCTATAGTCTTTCTGAGACCTCTGAACAAGATTGGTCTCGCTGCAAGTATGCTTTTCCACCCAAAGGAAGGGGAGCGAGACTCATAAACCTCTAAGGGGGATGAATATCTAAAATACCGAGCTCTAAGTACCCGTGCCAACAGTGACGATGGGAAGTATAAGAGTAGCCATAACTGTTTAGCTAGAAGAGCTAGGTTGAAATCATGTAAATCTCTGAACCCTATGCCACCCAACTCTTGGGGAGTACAAATCTTGTCCCAAGTGATCCAGTGAAGACCGCTGCTATTATTTTTCGAGCTCCACCAGAAGTTAGAGATAACACTATTTAGTTTCTCAATTATACCTTTTGGAAGGAGGAAACACGACATAGTATATGTCGGAAGAGCTTGCGCCACCGATTTGATTAGAACCTCTTTACCTCCCTTTGATAGGAATTTTGTTGTCCATGTGTTAACTCTGTTACTCAGGCGTTCCTGAATAAATGCGAAAACTCTCTTTTTGGAACCACAGATTTGTTCGGGAAGTCCCAAATACATCCCCATACCCCATTCTTTATTAATACCAATAGTAGATTTGATTCGTCTTTTAGTTTCTGGGTCCACTAACTTTCCGAAGACAACGGAAGATTTCAGTCTGTTTAATTGTTGACCTGACGCTTTCCCATATGTTTCGATTATCTTGAAAATCTCTGCACTTTGCAGGAGGTCGGCTTTACAAAAGAAAAGACTATCATCAGCAAAGAGGAGGTGAGAAATCGGTGGACTCCCTCGGGCTATGCGTAATCCCATTATACGACTTTCCTTTTCTGCTCCATCTAGAAGGGAAACAAGGGCTTCAGTGAGGATTATGAAAAGGAAAGGGGATAAAGGATCACCCTGCCTCAGACCTCTCGATGGTTTTATACATCCTTTCGCCTCTCCATTGATCAGCACTTGATAGGAAACCGAAGATATACAATACATCATCCACCTCACCCATTTTGGGTGGAACCCTAATTTCAACATCAGGGCTTCAAGGAAACTCCACTCCACTCTGTCATAAGCTTTACTCATATCCGTCTTTATTGCCATGAACTTGGATTTGCACATCAAACTTGTACGTAGTGCGTGGAAATTTTCTTGGGCGAGTAGGATATTATCCGTGATCAGACGTCCAACCATAAAGGCCGATTGGGCCTCCGAGATCATCTTCGGGAGGTGTTTCTTAAGTCTTTTGCATAAGAGCTTTGAAATGATCTTATAGCTAACGTTACAAAGGCTGATTGGCCGAAATTCTGACATTGTCCGAGGTCTCTCTGTCTTTGGTATGAGACAGATATTAGTCTGATTCAGTCTAGGGTCAAAGCTTTCAGATGTAAAAAATTCCTTTACCATTTTAACGATGTCGTGGCCCATATCTGGCCAGAATCTTTGGTATAGCCTGCTTGTCATCCCATCGGGTCTCGGTGCTTTATCTGGGTTAATGTCGAAAACGGCTGCTTTTATTTCCTCGGTAGATGGCTCCCGGATCAGTAGCTGGTTAGTGGTGTTTGGTACTTTCTCTGTAATAAACCGGAGAGCTTCATCAAAATTGCTTGGCGTCGATGTGGTAAACATGTTCTGGAAATATTGTGTGGCTATTTTTTCAATGCCTTTTGGCTCTTCCACCAAATTCCCATTGGCATCCTTCAAGCCGAGAATACGGTTTCTCGATCTTCGCTGCTTAGTTGTAGCAAAGAAAAAGCCGGTAGTCATGTCTCCCTCCTTAAGCCATTGCGCCCTACTCTTCTGTTTCCAAAACAAGTCTTCTTCCCGAAAGGCTTCTATCAAACTTCGTCTCAAAGCTTCCAGTTCTTCCGTTGTGGTATCATCATCGGCTTGTGCTATATCAATTTTAGCTTTTAGTTCCTCAATGCGAGTAGCCGCATTGGAATGGTTAGTTTTCTTCCATGAGGAGATATGATTTCTGCAGGAGACTATTTTGCTATGAAAATCGCGGTTGGTGGATGGGTCAAAGGCGCCCCACCCTTGTTTGACTGCTTCCTTAAATCCAGGTTTTCCAATCCATCTCTTGTCAAATTTAAATTTTTTTCCCTTGGACCTTGGTCCAGATAGGATTCGGGCGAGAACTGGTCTATGGTCCGAGCTCCAAAATTTCAGATACTCCACCTTTGTGTGGGAAAAATTGTCATGCCATACTTCATTTCCAATTGCTCTATCTAGCCGTCATTTGACTTTTCCGTTGTTTCGTCTTCCTACCCAGGAGAGAAAGCTACCCTTGAAGGGGAAATCGATCATACCACAATGGTCCAACATTGTCCGAAACGGAATGAAAGAAGATTCCGGTCGGCGTTTACCACCACGCTTTTCATGATTGCCGAGGATTTCGTTGAAATCTCCTATCATGAGCCAAGCTTCATTGCGATTGAGACTGAAACGTGTTAAACGTTCCCATACTTCTTCTCGGTACTTTACAATCGGATCCCCATATACGAAAGTCATGTAACTTTTGTGACCCTCAATTTTGGTCTCAACATCTATCATTCGATTGTCAGCATAAATGATAGTAACTGAAGGTTCATTCATATAAAATAGAGCTAATCCCCCGCTTCGACCTCTCGGTTCCACGGTACATACATGATCATAACCAAAATAAACTTGCATATTCTGCAGAAAATAACGATTGTTTTTAGTTTCCGATAAAAATAAAAAGCTAGGAGAGAAACAACGGTGTAACTCTTCTAGGTGTTCTTTTGTCAAGTCGGCTCCCGCCCCTTGACAATTCCACGCGATAATATTCATTTTTCTTTTTTTTCCGGTTTTGATGTCGAGGTTGTACCGGAGGCTGATCGGATAATTTCCTGAGAATCGGTATTTTCCTGCTCCTCATCAGGAGGGAAAATTGGATCGGATGGATCATTGCTCCCACTTGGGCCCTTTAGACCAGATGAATTAGCAAGAGATTCTCTTGGGCCTGGAAGTTTGAGAATTGGCCCAACAACTCCACTCTTGGTTTTTGTTTTTGGTGAAGACTTTGGCAGCAAAGCGTTCATCTTCTTCATCGAAACCTCAGCTAATGGAAGCTCTTTTTTCAGCCTTGGCGAGACTCGGATGTGAGGACCACGTGGGGGAAGCCCGCCTATGCTAATCCCAGCTATCGCCGCCAAGTGTTGAAAGACTCCAGGTTGATTCGTTGTCGGAGGTTCTTCATCCATCGGAATTGCGTCATTACCTTCCGCCTCCTCCGTCGCTAGTTCTGGCTCCAGCGAATCCTGTGGATCTTGCGGGTCATCATCTAGCAAATCATCATCATCCCAGTAATCATCTAGTACTGCATCAATTTGTGGATCATCATCGTTAAATTCTTCATCGAGCCCTGTATCCTCAACCATCGTTGTATCCTCATCGAGAGTTTTGTCCTCTTCCATCGGTTCAACCAGGGAGTTAGAGATTGGCTGGTTTTGGCTAAAGTTTTCCTCCAGGTGAGGGATGGAACCATAGACTGGCTCTTGAAACTCTACCGCAATTGAACGATTAGCAGGAGAGGCCCTCTGATTGACGTCGGTAAGTTGCTGCCTTGCTTCTTCTTCTTTCTCTGCTTCTTCTTCCAAGGTCATCTCATACCAACTCAACTTTTTATCCTTAAGGTGAATAGGAATTGGGTTTGTACCAGACTTAGATCTCGGCAGGCTTTGTGCTTTTGAACTTGTATCACCAAAATCTAGACTCTTCTTTGCCGATGATCTATTCACTGACGATTCTCCAACCCTTGTTTTGCTTTTTGCCTTCGCATCTACTCCTCTTTACAGATTAAGCCGATAGGGACGATCTCGGGTCAACGGCGGAGATACGTAACGAGATTCCTCTCTCGCAGAAACCCGATGCCCATGCAACTGCTGGTCTGAGACAGTTCTCTGTGAGTCAAAAGACTCAATGCGATTCTGTACATTGCCATCAGGTAAGTTTCTTCTTTCCACCATACTTTTTCCTTGATAGTTTTCACGAGGATTCTCATCCGAGGGTCTCCGATGACTAGTAGAAGCTTCGTCATCGTGTCTTCTTTTCCGAAAAGGGTAAGGACCATCCGNCGGGGGGGGGGGGGGGGGGGGGGGAGCCTCATCTCTCCGCGAGAGAGAACTGCGGTTTTCCAAGCGCCTCCATACACTATCTCTTGTTTGTAAACCTCGGTCATTTGTTGCATGGTAAGCTTCTCTATGATTTGCGCTTTGGTTTGGAACATGTCTCCAGTCTCTTGAATTATTTGTTCCAGCTGTTTGGTGAGCTCCTCTCTCTCTTATCCTTACAGTTGTAACATGGTTTCCCTTTTCTGATCCTTCTTGAGGCTGAGCTGAGACTTGTATATTCCTTTGTATTTTCTCTCTATCAGCAATAAATGCTAACCTTGCTTCCTCTCTTGCAGCTCTTCTTTCCTGGCATTGCAGATCCGAGAGGAGAGGACAAGATCTCTCTTCGTGGGAGATTCTTCTATAGTTAAAACACCAACGGTAAAGCTTTTCGTAGGTTAGAGAAATTGGAACAACTTCCCCACTTGGTAGTCTAACTCTTCTTTCGAATTGTAGAGGGAGATCTCCGTTAAGAGTGACTTGCATCCTTGATGCTCTTGCATCCACAGTCCCCACAGTACCTAGTAAAACTCTAATGGTACTAAAGATTTCAGCTTTCCAGAAATGAGTGAGAATACCTCCAACTTTAATCCAAAAAGTTATGGAGTTGGGAAAGTCATTGTTTACATGAGGAGACCAACGCTCCAAAGAGAAACTCTAGTTGTTAAAATGGCAAGGTCTCTTCCCCAACACCTTCAAGAGATCTGCTTCGGAGTCAAAATCAAATTGAAAACGTGAGTTACCAAGATCTATGCCTCTGACTCTTCCCTTTACATCCCAAATTTGTGGTCTCGGCATGAAGGTGAGCAGAGCTTCGGTACTTCTGCCTTCTCTGTGAAACATTCTGCCCACCAAACTTAGGTTGGACTGAGCAATTAGATCCGCGTTGTCTACTTGGGGTAAGTCAATGATTTCATCCTCTGGATGAGGAGGGTTTTGATGTTGTTGGTCCATGTTTTGTTCTTAGGAGACCGAAGGATAATTGCTTGTTTGTTCCTGACGTGTAAGAACATTGGTGTCTAGTTTGTTATAAAGCTGAAAGCGGCTATAGAAAGGCTTCCCAGGATGGGAGAAAGTGAAGTAAAATCAAGCTGTGAGAAGAAGCCCAAGCAACATGAACTTCTTCACACTAGAGAGATCTGAACCTGAAGTTGTAAAGTTTTGAAGTAGGACTATGGCAGGCTTTGAGGAGACATCCCAAGAAGGGAGAAGGTGATGAAAAGTCAAGCTGTGGAGAGAAGCAGAGCTTGAGGGAGGCAGAGAAGGTCACCAGAGGAGGAAGGACCGTCTGAGACTCGCCGGAAAGTAGTTGGTTTCATAGTTTTCCCCAAAGTAGCAAAGAAAAGTGGTTGAGCATGAGGGAAATGAGATACATAAAGGACAAAAGGGGATTTGTTTCTAGTTTAGGCAAGTTTCATTGAGAGTTCCCTTGGTTAAGGACCTCTCTAGTAACATGTGCCTGAGAGAGAAACTTTTTTTGAAGAGCAATTTTTTTCATGTGTTCATAATCTTTCAGGATAGAATTAAATTAAGTAAGAATAAAATATTCGTTTTTGACGAACTAACTCCTCTCGATACCGTTCGAATTTGTGACTTCTTTTTTAACACGAAAAGATTTTAACATTAAACAATTCGAAAGTTTATTTCAACATTTTATAATCTAAAAATAAAACTGTAACAAACCAAAAAGAGGAAAAAAGTTGGATCATTTTTCCCTTTTCACAAACCAAAAAACAACTGAAAACTCACAATTTTGGTGAGTAGATTTGAATAGAAATTGAATTTATTAATCGATATAAATGAAGTAAGAATTTGAGTAAAAGAGAGGAAGATGGATCATGTGAGTATCCATCCACCGCTCTTCTTTCTTCAAAGTTCAAACCAAAAACAAGCCAACAAACCCCATTAAACAATTATTATAATTTTGGATATATTCAAAAGAATACACAAAAAGGTTTTAAAAATATTTTTAAAAAATTTGGAAAAAGGAACATAAAAAAAATTAGACCATAAATATATGCAACAAACCCTACCTTTTTATGTTCTATTATTTTCCCTTTAAATCCTCTTTATAAGTAATCACTTCATTTATTTTTGCTCTTTGTCTTCTTGATTAAGCTTGTATGTGTTGGTGGTGGTGAGATCAATGGCTTCAAGTGCTTCAAAGTTCATCAAATGTGTAACTGTTGGTGATGGTGCTGTCGGTAAAACCTGTATGCTCATCTGCTACACTAGCAACAAATTCCCTACTGTGAGTTCCATGAATGAAAATTTTCATCAGTTTTTTTCTCTTCTGGGTTTCTCAGATTTTGTTGAAATTTCCAAATTTTCTCAGAAATTTTCATCTGGGTATCTCCAATTTCCTTCCTTTCTGCTAAAAAATTTTAGTTTCCCCCATTGGCTTAAAGGGCTTCTTAGAATCTATCTGGGTCTTTCAAAGTTAGCTCCTTTTTCTAGGGATTGTGCATGAGATAAGATCCATTTTAACTGAAGAATTTCAAAAAATCTACTTCCCTTTTCCCAGGTTTTTACTCATTGGCAAATCTGGGTTCTTGCAGCTTTTTTGTTCTTGTTCAGCTTTATGTTATCTCTTTTTGTCCTAACATCCTCTGGATTCTTGAGATTCTTCTGGGTTCATGTTATTATTATAGTGATATATACTTGACGGTTTTGTGTGTTCTCTCTTGTTGATTTGATCTTTATTTGTAACTGTGGATTGATTTTGATGGAATTTGTAACAGGACTACATCCCAACAGTTTTTGACAACTTTAGTGCAAATGTTGTAGTTGAAGGCACTACTGTGAATTTAGGCTTATGGGACACTGCTGGTATGAACACTCTTTCTCCCAAATTCATTATCCAACTATGTTAAAATTTTCTTTAGAAAGAATTATCTCGAGTCCTGTAATGTCGTAGAGCGGTATCATTGGCTAAGTTCTTTGATTTAGCTGGTTTAAGATTGTTGAATAGGTGAATTTGAAGTTTATTCTTTGTCTTTTGAAGATTTTGCATATTTTCTTTGTTTTGCAGGGCAAGAAGACTATAATAGATTAAGGCCTTTAAGTTACAGAGGAGCAGATGTTTTTGTCTTGTCTTTCTCTTTAGTCAGCCGAGCTAGCTACGAGAATGTATTTAAAAAGGTTTGATAGGAAAGATGGAATCATCCTTTTTCTCTTGTATCTGTATAATATTAAGACCCGAGTGTCTGTATCGAGTCGTTTCTAATGTTTTGTTGACTGTTCTTTTGGAGCCAGTGGATCCCTGAACTCCAACACTTTGCTCCAGGAGTTCCTCTAGTCCTTGTCGGTACCAAATTGGGTAAGAATCCGATGATCATTTACGAAAAGATTCCTCTTGACCCTTCAAATATTACATAGTTATGATTTCTTACAACATCGGTGTAGATCTTCGTGAAGACAAGCATTATTTAGCTGATCATCCTGGACTATCCCCTGTAACTACTGCACAGGTTTCGTTTTAGAGCCTTTTTTTACTGTAAAATTCCATCTTAAAGCTTGATGGTATTAGACAAACATTTCCGTGTGATATAGGGAGAGGAATTGCGTAAGCTAATTGGTGCGACATATTACATTGAATGTAGCTCAAAAACTCAACAGGTACAACAAAAGCTTAACCTTGAATCGCCTTGATAGTGTTAGGCAACTCTTTTCTTCTAATGAAGAAGCCATGACATTGTTTCACATCTTGCAGAATGTGAAAGCAGTTTTTGATGCCGCGATCAAGGAAGTAATCAAACCAGTAGTTAAACAAAAGGAGAAGCCGAAAAAGAAAAAGAAGCAAAAGGGTTGTTTATCGTGAGTATAAACATCTTCATAAACTCCGCGTCTAGATTATTTTGAAGGATAACTGATATGAGCTTTGTTTCTTTTTTGAGCAGAAACGTTCTATGTGGGAGTATAGTAACTCGGCATTGATGGTGATCCAACTTTGTTCAGATGGTCTTATATTCCACTTTGAGTTTGTGTGATAAGTGAGAGAGATTATATTATATATATAGATGGAAACTTGGAAGAGAGATTGTGTTAGCCTCTAATCAATCAATAGTTTACTATGAACAGAGACAGATAGAGAGCTTACTTAATATTTAACTCAGTTATGTCTTTTAATTGTTTCAACTTTCAAACCTGTTATTGCAATATATATTAGTAGCCAATGTTGTTGAAAAGAGAGAAAATATGGATCACTTGTTCAACAAGGACACTATCACAAGTAGAATAATCTACAAAAGAGAAATCAATAGATGCTGATTCTATAATACAAACTATGCCACATTCATCTCTCAATGAACTTAAAGACATTTCAACATAACAAAACGGTCCATCTTGTGGTCTTCACCGGCCCCCATGAGCGAACCCTTTGTGGCTTCGCATCTGCTTTTATATCCAACGTAACTAGCCCAAACAAAAGAGGAATTTGAAACACAATGTCAGAGAGAGAGGAAGAGAGATGTATAATGCAAAATAGAAACACTGATTTATATGTTTCAGGGGGCATACATGCTTAGCTCGGCGGCATACAAAGAGATTCTATTCCCATGAGGGCTGCTTGTATCCTTCCCATCCGCCGTCTGGTTCCTTCCTCTTTAGAGAACCACCTGACATTTGGTACATTCTTGGTTGTTGTTCATCTTTCAAAGGTAAAGAAGCAGAGGAAGATAATTGTCTTTGTACATGTGTTGCTGCTTCATCTCTCCCACCATCTGTTTCATGTCCTCCTGGTCCGGAATTCAAGTCAAGACCTGATCTAAACCATTTTGCACCGTTGTTGTCTGAGACTCCACCATTGCTACTGCCATTTGGGAGATTTACGACATAAGGCCTTGGATAATTTGATGGGATGGCACCTCCTGGACCCAATATTTGAGAGTTGACAGGAGAGAAACAAAGCCTGCCACTTGATGAAGAGTCCATGTACGGTGTTGAAGCCCCTGAAAAGTTTGCTGAGGCAAGAGGAAAGCTGGTTCCAAAAGGAAATCCTGGATACTGAAACGCCGTGGGTGGGAATGAAACTGCCGGAGAAGACAGCAAAACTGGGCCTCTGTACATATCAGGTGTAAATGAGGAAACTCCTGATGTTGTACTTGCCATTCTCTGCGGTCCGTTGCTGGTGATAACCGGAAAAGATTGATCTCCTCGTTCAGGCAAGACTGGAGGTATACTCATTGCCGAATAATTGTTAGCTGCAGGAAACCATGATGAGAAGCCAGCTGCCATGTTTTCACTATTCATTCTTATTCCCGAAATTACTGGATGTGATGTCGAGCCACCTCGAGAATGTTGATTGAATATCGTAGATGACTCAATATTCAAATCATCAGCGGGTCCATCATTTAAATCAAAATCTCTCCGACCCCCAGAAGATAAGTTTGGCTGCTGAAAGGATGACTCTGCCCGATGAGCACTGCTTATTGTGTAATTATTCATATCAACTGGGCCATCGACTTTGTTTAGATCAAGATCCAGTCCACCGGAAGAATTTGTGGGATTGTCAGATCTTTGAGAAGCCATATCTTCAAGAACTCTCTCATCAGGTACATTCAAGTCAAAGTCTAAAAACGTCTTCACTTGCTTGCCAGCGGTAGTAGAAGCATCAGCTGAAGACATATTGTTTAAGCCCAGTGGCACCACTTCCTGGACTTTTCTTGGCTCAGCTGGACGGAAGGCACTAGTGGCAGCAGATCCTCTCCAACCAACAGTTGCTTTATTTCTCAATAAATCTTCACGTGGGACAAACGCACCCTTTGCAGCAGCCGCTACGGTGATGGGTGTTGCAAGACGACTGGGTTGCGAAGGAGTAGGCGTCAAAGACAAAGATCCAGAGAAGTTATTTGAATTCCCATTTCGTGTATCATCCCCATCAAAACCTTCATTTAGGTCAAATTCAACTCTGGCTTCCATCTCTGGCCCAGCTAAAGCTGAAACTGAAGGAACATCTTTGGCGTTGGATGTACATTCCTCTGCTTCATCTCCATCAGCACCACTCACTCTAGACCCATTTTGTCTCCGACAATCTTCTGGAACTTTAGGTGGTACTACCTGAGGAGCAATTGTCTCTACTTCAATACTTTTTACAGATACCTCTACATGCTCAACTTCACCATTAGTAGCAGACGAGCCTGGACGAGCTGTCACACGCTTGTTCTTCTTTTTATCTGTCTGGTTTATATGATTAACCCCCGCGTCGTTAGTCTTTTCGGTTACCAATCTATCAACGTAAGCAACCATCCCCTTGGCAACCCCAGAAGAAACTGATATATCTTCTCCCGTTTTTCTAACTAACTCAGAACTCAAGACAGCCTGGGATTTCTGCTCTTTCTTGTTATCAGCTGCAACATTAGATGGTGAATTTTCAATAACAAGAGAATCCACCTGGGGACTTATGCTGATGGCTTTACCCTCTGTTGGCACAGAGGTTTCTACTCTTTCAGCAGTATCTAAAATGCGATCTGCGACTAATGGGGCATTAGCCTTTCGGTCGGTAACTCCACAATCACTATCACCAGACATTTTTTCCGCTGCCAGTTTATCACTCACATCCTTAGCAAACTCTGACAAAACTGATACACCTTCAACCACTTTATTTAATACCTCCGAAGTCGATATCACCTTCAATTTATCTTCTTTCTTGCTATCACCAGTGACATCCGAGTGGGAATGTACAGCGCCAATGGCTTTACATTCACCTAAGACAGAGCTTGCTGTCCTTCTCACTGTATCTACTGCTCGATCAGTCTCTGGTGTAACATCAGTTTTTAAGTCACTAACTACCCCGCTATCACTATCATCAGACAAGTTTTCCCCAATACCTGTTGTTGGCAGAGCACTTGGAGCACCATCATCTGAATTTTCATTGCTCTCTAGGCACTGATCCACCAACCTTTGCAATTCTTCGATTTCTGAATCAGAGTTCTCATCAAGATCTGCCGGCTTAGAATCATTCGCATTCTCTAAAACCACCAATTGCTCGCCACTACTACTGACATGTTGCTCCTCATTAACAATGGTGGGATCCTTGGCAACAGGTTCAGCTTGCTCGCAGGGCAAGCCATCTGAAGCATCTGTGATTCGTGTCGTATGGTTCTCTGCAACAGAGTTGTCATTCATCAAGGAATCCGACACCCTGGATACAGAGGGAGATGCAGCGGGAGATTTAGACATTTCATCGGCCGCTACAGTAGCTAGAAGATTCATTCCAACATCATCCCCACCAGCCATACATGCATCTGTCTCAGAGTCCCTAACACAGCTTTCAATCAAGGCATTCATTGAACTGTGTGATCCTCCATGTCTTTTTCCAGTTTTGACTTCATCTCCTAACACAGGAGAAGAGGGTTTAACAATCCCTGCAACTTTACTAGGATCGTTAACAGCCTTGCCTTGCTCATCACCAGCATTAACAGAAGGGGAATCACCTACCTCATCTGATAGATTTTTCGGGTCATTGTTTTGCGAAGACTCTGTTTTAGCATCAGGGCTAAAACTAGTTCGATATGTATCAGTCATTTCTTTCATGTTACGGTCAATATGACCATGTTTCTCTAAATGAACAGGTGACGGAGCTCTGCTATTACTTGCAGCAGGGTCTTCAAAAGAACCTCCACTAACACTCTGTGCCGGACTACGACCGCGTTTTGGCAGCTTAACAATTAACTTATTACTGCATCCTTCAGGCATAGGTACATCAAGAGTCTTTTCAGGTGTTAGAGCTGATTGTGATACTTTCTCAGAGGCCGCACTTCTTTGTGAAGAGAAGCTCCTGCTCAGCCCAACTTCTCTATGGAGTGCACCAGTACTTCTTGGCTGCCCATCATTAACAACAGCAACACTTGCTCCAGGTGAAGGGGCTGATCTACTAGAACTTGGAGAAGTGGCTGCAGACTTCACGCTGTTCTCTGACGGAATTTTGACGGAAACAGACTTAGAAGGATGTAGATGTGATGCTGATGTCTTGGTTGCATCAGCAGATACACCTGAATGTTTACCGCTATGAGAAACTTCCGACTGACGAGGTCTTCCAGGCCAAGATGCACCATGATTAGACCCAGACTTTGCATCCATTTCTGCCTCAACACGTTTCTTCCATGTATCAACCAAGCTCCTTGCCTTTTTCCCGATTTCTGAATTCTTATGAGATCGCAAATGATTAACAGACTTTCCAATGTTACAAGTCTGAAGAGCATTGAGATTCACAGGTAATTTGTCAAGAGCACGAAGCAAGATCAAGAGGAAGTCGTCAACTGATCTATCACTTTCTTTAAGACTGCCCGCATCCCTTATTTTCCCTTTATGAATTTCCTGTAGCCAATCATCAAAAGCAGTTAACCCCCTGAGCTGGACAAAACGGCTGAGGCAATCAAACTTGTCTGTTGCTGCTATAACACCTACAAGAATTGATCGGCCAACCAAATCTATTTTCTTTTCATTGCGTTCAGGTAGCATGAGCTGCACTAATCTCTCAACCCCTTCAGAGTCCACTAACCCGCCCTTTTCCGTGATTTTTGCAATCTCAGATTTCAAACTGCTTTCTGTTCTTTGGAAACCAGAACCACTATCATCAATCCGACTAGAACGTTCCCGTTTCACAGATTCAGAGCTATGATCAGCACGCTCTCTCTTCCTCCCCTTACCCTGTGAAGAAAAGGAACTACTAGTCTGCATGCCATCTGCTCCAGCTTTCACTTGTGATGTCGTCGGGCTATTCAGTGGCCTAGGAGAACGACCACCTTGCTGTAGTGTTGTATGCATCTTGGAACGAGTCTTTAACAATAACTTATCTACTTCTTGTTGTCGTTCCTACAGAAGGAGAAAAAAAGTGTTAACTACCAAAGAGAACAAGGTGTCACTAACACTAATTCTGCGTCCATCCTACAGAGTCACAGCACATGAAGATTGAACCAAAAACCAAGGAGAAGGCACTCATTACAGCAAAATTCATACCTAAATTCCAGAATCATCGAAATCGAAATAAACGAATATTTGATTTTGATCAATCACAGGTAGAAAAATCCATAGTTCCCTGGAATTCGCCAGTGTAAAAGACGAATTTTGACATTCCAGGGTGAAACTCGATTGAAATTGGACACACCCACCAAACAAAATCGATGCCTTTTGACAAAATTGAAACCTAATAGAAACCAAAATTACCTTAGAAAACGGCGAAGACGAAGAAAAAGAGAGAGAAGCAGAAGAACGAGAAGCCTCCACAGTCGCAATTACACGCGAAGGAGGTTTAAACATAAGCCGACGACGATGACCCTTCTTCCTCTCCTCACAAACCTTCCCGTGCACAGCCTTCTTCTTTCATTTTCCCCTTCGAACAAAATCAAATTCACACAAAACCCAACTCTTCAAAATTCCTTCACAATCAAATCAAAACCAAACCTTTTTCGCCTTCGATTAATACAACAAAGAAACCCTAATTCCGCGACCAATTGAAGAAGAATCTCTCTCACACACTCTCTCTAGGGTTTTCTCTGGAAATAGATGATCCAACGAAACCGCGAAGATCCAACAAACAAAGAAGAAGGAGAAATTTGTAAAAAAGAGCGATACCAAAAACACGAATCGAAGAAGAGCCTTATTTTTCGATCGAGAGGAAGGAAGAAAGACGGGGCAAAAGGGGAAACTTCTTCTTTGGAAAGAGTCGGGCAGTTCGGGCAGAACTTCCGGGCAGTTCTTTTTTATATTTCTTTTTAAAAATCATTTTTCTTTTTGCCAAGGTGACAGAGGAGAATAATAGAAATCTAATGAATTTTATTAACTTAGAACGAAAGAGTTATATGGTGAAAAAAAAACAATGAAAGAGTTATATTAAGCCGGCAAAGATGAAATCACCTTTCCACTGTTATAAGTCGGTGGGTTTACAGATAACCCCCGAAGCCAAGAGCTGGTCGATACATACCAGAAGCTAAATTTAACAACAAGATTGGAAGCAACTCGACAATCCTATGAAACATACATGAAATTTAAGAATAAAAATTTCTAGAAGACGAAGTTAGCAAGACCAGAAGCAGAATTTAGCAATTTAACGTGTGCAAGTCGAGATTATTTGAGTTAGAGAGTAAAGCTCCTTATATTGCTCCATCGAGATGGAGCCACGAGCAAACGCCACTCATTATACTGTTTCAGAAGAATGAAGCCACAAGCAAACGATAACCTCCAAAACCCGAGTAGACGAGGAAGAGATGATGTTGACCATCAACTACCCAAATGACTTGATGCGAACCTCATTCCCTTGTAATGAGAACCAGATACAAACGACTCATAGAAACACTTCAGGGAAAGCACAACTTCGCTCATCCGACACTTCGCCAACAGAAGCTTAACCACACAAACCGAGATGTCGTGCAATGAAAGCAACTAGGAGCTGATCATGACATAACCAGGGGTTGAACTGCTACTTCCGAAACGGCCAAAAGATCGCCAAACAGAGTTGCAACCGAGGAAAGAACCTGCAAACTCGATCTGACAAACTCCACACCAAATGTAACCGACACCAAACAAACCAAATACCGTCAGGGAGTCTTAGAAACTTCCAATTAAACCAAAATAAAAACGATAAAACAAACGGGCGAGTTATCGCTGAGTAAAAATTATGAAAACCGAGCCATACAAAATGACAAGCACTCATTGATATAGAGCCATAACAGTCGCCGCTACAAGCCCCTTTCACCAAGACCGAACAATTACCTCGCAATCCTCTCGATACTGGTCGCTTCTCAGATGAAGAAACATCACGAGTGTAGACCATAAATCCTAGATTCAAAATAAATTGAGCCAAAGACCTTAGCAGTGCCATCAATAGACTTCACCATCGGATCCACACCTCAACAACCTTAAAAGTCTCACGCCTTCACTCTCAGAACACCAGCCGCCAAGACTTTCACTATACCAGATCCATCTATGAAGTAGAGATGGAGAGAGGAGGAAGGATAGAGGGAGGGAGGGATACAATCTTATTGAAGAGGAAGACAGATCCGAGAATATCCAGAAATAAACAAAGAGAAAATCAAACGGCGAACCGACGACGACGTCGAACGGACCACACGCCGCCGACAAAGCTTGACCTTCGCTTTTTTCGCACTCTCTCTCGCTTTTTTGAGATAATTATTTTTTATTTGATGAGAATAATAGAAATAACTAAATACAGAAAAATGTAGAAAATTATTTCTTCATTTTGTTCATTCTAACTATAAAATGTTAGTTACCACTCAGTATTTATACAAATCAACTACACCAAACCGTAAATTACATTTACAATTGTGTCGATAGTATATCGGATATTATTCAAATCAAGATTAACAGCTCCCATCAAGATGGAGGTAGAGGAGAAAACAGATCTAAAACATCTATCTTGCCCATCAAATCTCCGAAATGAGCAAGGTACAATGCTTTAGTCAATATATCAACAAGCTGATTATGTGTGCGCACATGCATTATGACAAACCATCACCAATGTTTTCTCGGATCGTTGATATTTGATAATGCAAAAGGGAAAATATCATCGTGGAACAACACATGCCTAGAAATAGAAACTGAATGTGTCTCTATATGTAGTAGCTTATATCCTTTATAACATGTGGGGTATCCTAGAAATACAAAGGCTATAGCCCTATGCTCAAACTTATATTCTTAGGAGAAGTATTGATCAAAGGTTTTTGACTCATTGTACTCAGGTTTCTTACCAGTTAATTTCTCAAAAGGAGTTTGATTTTCTATTACAGGAGAATGTAATCTATTAATAAGAAACATTGTTGTTAAAACACAATCTCCCGCCAAATTTTAAAGGAAACTGAGACTGAAATAGTAATGCTCTAGCTAAATTCAATATGTGTTGATGCTTTTTCTCAACTATAGAATTCTGTTTAGGTGTTTCAGGGCATGAATGATAAGATACAATTCCTTTTGAAGCATAAACCTCAATAAATTTAAGTTTATTTTCATTATCAAATCTAACATATTTTACTTTTGCATTATATTGAGTTTCTACTAATTTTATGAAGTCGGGAAAAATATGTAGAACATCAGCCTTTGTACTCATAAGAAACACCCAAGTAGCTTTATTTAAATCATCAACAATAGTCCACAAATATTTGTGACCAATAACCGTTGGTTCAAAAAATGGCCACCATGTGTTTATTTGCAACAAATGTTTACTCATATTATTCCTATTCTTGAAATGAATATGTTTTTGTTTCGACAAATAACATATATGACAAGTATTAGAATGACTTTTATTAATTTTTAATAAAAATTTTCAGTATATCAGAAAGTAAATCAACTTGATTTGAGAAGGATGTCTTAATCGTTTATGTCATGTAATAAAATCTATAGCAGTTGAAACAGAAGGCATACATGTAAAAGATAAAGTTTCATGCTTATCATTGATATCTAAGACATATAAACTCCCCACTTGACTAACTTGACTAATCATCAATTCATGAGTAATTTCCTGAATGAAACATGCGTCAGCAGTAAACCAAACTTCAGAATTCAAAGTTTTAGTTAAAACACCAATACTAAACAATTTGACTATGAATTCAGGAATATTTAACACATTGAAAAAAGAGAGAGCATCAGTCAATTGAATGTAGTCTATACCAACTATTGTGACAGTGATACCATTTGGTAAAGTGACATAAGTTTTATCTAAAAACTTACTATGTGAAAAGTTTCTTATTGTGACTAACATGATGTGTAGCTCCCAAGTCTTTAATTCAAGCTCTAAGAGACACTTCCATTAGAAGATACTGAAGACACAAACATGTCATAATAAGAATGGTTGTATAGAGTAATGAAGTTACCAGAAATGTTTTCTGAGATCTGAGAGATAACATGTACAGAAGTTGAAGTTGAGGCATTTGGTTTATCAGTTGTAGCAATGACATTATTTGCTTGGAGATGAGAGCTCAAGTAGTAAATCATTGATTGAAGTTGTTCTGGAGATAATGCTTCACAAGATATCACAAGTTGATGTTCTAGTTGACTTGACATAGCTGGTTGATTAACTACTAAATTAGTAGAGATCACAATTTGTGCCTTCTTTCCTTCATCATACCAGGTGGAAAACCATGCTTCTTGTAACATTTATTCATTGTGTGTTCAAATCTTGAGCAATAAGAACATTTGTTCTAGTGATAACTTCTATGAGACAACAAGATATGATTCTGGTCATTGAGACCAACATCTTGGACTGGAAATGCCACCGGATTATTACTCAAGCTTTGATTTGATCTCACTACTCTTTGACTTTCATCATGATCAAGAATATTGTAAATTTCTGATAAACTTAGCCTTGACTCTATATTCAATATCAGACCTTGTATGTTTACGAATCGATCATTAAGTCCCATAAGAAACTGTATGATTATGCTAGTTTATGCTTCATCCAACAACTCCTTTACATGATCACAGTTTCATCTCTTAGCATTGACAATCCTCGTATTTGATCATTGTTTCCACAATGTCTTCTTCTTTGTGTAATAAGTAGACAAATCTAGAGAACCTTGATTTAGAGAAGCAATATCTTGTTCTAACTAATACTTCCGAGGCTGATTATTCACCTTGAATCTAGAACGTACATCATTCCACATCTCAACAACATCATTGTAGTAAAGTATACTCTCATATATTTCCTTACTTACTACGTTCAACAACCACACCTTAACCATACTATTACACCTAGTCTAAATCTTGAATCATAAACAACTGGTCTAGATAGAGAGCCATCAACAAAACCTATTTTGTTATTAGCATCTAGACTCATCTTCATCGCAATATACCAACCACTATAGTTAGATCCATCTAATATTTGGCTCATAATGCTTAATCCAGGATGTCATGCTGAATAAGTAAAAAGGACTATGTATGTTGTCAATCGATTGCATACCAGAATGCAATAACATAGAACGGTCATGATTTCCTTAGATAGCTTTAGATTGAGCCACTATGATGTTCGGTTCGTTGTTATCAGAAGAATCTCCACAGTTCTTCGTTCCTGATCTTTTTGGATATGCACTCAAACTTTGATTCCTTGTTTTCCTTCCTTGTTTCGCCATTATCGACACTCGAATTAAAAGAAATTATGCTTTATTTCACGGAAACAAGTTGATAGCAACTTTAGAGCTCCAAAACTTCAACCGAAACACAGATTTGGATTTTTTGTATGATTTAATCAGTGAAATCAAAGAGAAATTGAAGAGAAAAAAAGAGAATCAGAGTAAAACGAACTGAGAAAGCTCTGATACCATAATAAAAAAAAGATACAGAGAAAATATAGAAAAATATTTTTTCATTTCATTCTTTCTAACTATTCAATGTTAGTTACCACTTAGTATATATACAATTCTAAACCAACTAAATCAGGTCGTAAATCATATTTACAATTGTACCGATATCAAACCATATATAATTCGAATCAAGAATAATAGAGAAGAATGAGAAATTAGTTTCGCCTTCCCATATTAACAGCTCTTTTTGACTTTTTCTCAATATTTTAAATGATATTGTACATTAAAAACATATTTTAAAATTTTTGGTTTTCAGTTTATTTGTTTCTATTTGACAAAACTAAAAAGGATTTAAACATGTCACAAAATTGAAAAAAATTGGTAATTAAAAGTAAAGTGAAGTCCTCTTTGATTTGTTTCTCGTTTTGAGGGTTTGCTCCGATGTTTGGTGGCTT
>OVAN01005388.1:0-23615 GCA_900406275.1 Anastatica hierochuntica | reverse complement strand
TGGTCTCGGCAACTCAAGGATCGGAGCGCTTGTAAGCATCTCCTTTAGCCTTTAGAAACATTTCTCACAGTCTTCTGACTAGGTAAAGGGAACGTCTTTCCTAGTTAGTCTAGTCATATATTGAGCCATGCTTGCAAAACCCTTCACAAACCTTCTGTAGTATCCTGCCAACCCAAGGAAACTCCTTATTTCTGTAGCATTTCGTGGCATTGGCCATTCTGCAATTGCCTTAATTTTTTCAGGGTCCACATATACTCCTTTATCTAAGACAACATGGCCTAGGAATCCAATTTCCCTTTGCCAAAAACTGCACTTGCTCAACTTAGCAAACAGTTTTTGTTCCCGCATTCTTTGCATCACAATTCTCAGATGGTCCTCATGCTCTTCCCGAGTCTTTGAGTAGACCAAGATTTCATCTATGAAGATGATCACCGATTCATCCAAACAGTCTCTAAAGATATTGTTCATCAGCTTCATGAATGCCGCTGGAGCATTTGTTAAACCGAAGGGCATCACTACAAACTCATAGTGCCTATACCTTGTCCAAAATGTCGTCTTTCGAACATCCGATTCTGCTATCGGAATCTGATGATATTCAGAGGCTAAATCAATCTTTGAGAACCAAGTAGCACCTTTGAGTTGATCCAGCAACTTATCAATCCGAGGTAGAGGGTAGTTGTTCTTCACTGTCACTCTGTTCAATCATCGGTAATCAATGCATAGCGTGAAACTACCATCTTTCTTTTTCACAAAAAGTACTGTTGCACCCCAAGGTGAACTGCTTGGCCTGATGAATCCCTTTTCCAGCAGCTTACTCAACTGCTTTTTCAGCTCAGCCATCTCTACTGGAGCCATTCGATACGGTGCCTTAGAGATTGGAGCTGTTCCAGGTTCCAGCTCAATAGTAAAGGGGTCCGACCTTCCTGGTGGTAATCCAGACAATGACTGGAACACATCCTCAAAGTCCTTTACCACTGGAATGTCTTTTAGTTCAGCATCTGGACCAACTTCCGCAGCAGTGATTATGGCTAAGTAAACTTCACAACCCTTCTCAATCATTCTTTCCGCTTGCATTGATGAGATCAGCAAGCTTCCAGTAATCGGTCTTATTCCTTGATAACTTAGAATTCCTTCAGATATCTCAAACCAAACACGTCAACGGCGACAGTCCATATGGGCATTGTACTTTCCAAGCCAGTCCATTCCAAGGATAACATCATAGTCTGCCACTGGACAAATCACCAAGTCTGACGGCATGTTCTTTCCACATATAAGAACCAGGACATCTCGGATAATCCCTTCAGTATGCATGGTCTGTCTACCAGCTACCTTAACCAATCCGAAATTCTTTCCAGGTACCTTCTGGAACCGTCCTGCCTTAGCCATCTGAGGGCTTAGAAAACAGTGAGTAGCACCGGTGTCAAACATGACATGGGTTGCCACTTCACCCATGAAAAGGGTCCCTACACATCCACCTAGAATGCTAAGAACCCACCCCACTCAAACAAACATTTCACACAGAAAATTGAAAGAGTAAGGGTGCAGGACTAACCAGTGATCAGACGTGAAGTGCTTGGGTCATTTGTTCCCTGTCCCATCGCATACACTCTTCGCATGATTGCCTGTCTCTTTGGCGGCGGTGGCAGTTCATCATTTGCCTGTTTTCCCTGACTGTCCCAACTTAGGACACTGTAACTTAAAGTGATAAGCTTCTCCATAGTCGTAGCATGTCTTAGTTGTTACACTTCTTCCCTGATATTTCACCCTTTGGTCCTATTCTGGGCATTCTCGGACCTTATGTTCTAGGCTTCCACAGCGGTGGCAAGATCCTGATATAGCTCGACACACCCCCTCCATGCATCTTTCCACAGGTTGGACATGCACTACGTCCTCCACTTTGCTTACCAGAACCAGCAGTGCGGTTCTGCTGAAACTTCCTTTTATTTCCAGAAGCATTCCCTCCCTGATTCTTATGACCAGATATAATCTGAAACTTGTTCTCCTCTTTAATCCCATTTTCCAATAGAGCTGCTTTCTCCACCAGTTCAGAAACTGAAGCATAGTTCCGAAATAAGCAGCGGTTGCGAAGATCAATTCTTAATCCACTCATAAACCTTCTGACTTGAACTTTTCATCCTAAAGTTCTTTTCCACCATAGATCTTGAGACTGCTGAACTTAGTCTCGTATTGCCTCACAGTCATGCTACCTTGCTCCAAATCCAGGAACTCAGCTTCTAGCTTATCAAAAGCTTCTGGTGGAAGGTACTTGGATCAGAAGAGTTCATTGAATGTCTCCCATGTACAGTTCCGATACTCTCTCTTAGATGCCACACCTTTCCACCAAGTATGAGCATCAACTTCCAGATAATGGACCGTTATGTCCTTCTTATAAGTCTCTGGGCAATGAATGGAGTTGAAGTTTCTTTCCAGCCTATAAGCCCATTCATCTGCCTCAATCACATTCGCGCCTCCCGCAAAGAACTTTATTCTCAGTCTCTGCATATGATCCATCACCTTAAGGTAGGATGGAATCCTCGACTCTGGAGCATCCTCCACATTCACTACAACAGTCTCATTAGTAACAGACACTGCAACAGGTGGCAGGGCCATAGGCGCGGGTGAAACAGCCGACAGTCTTTCAAGCACTTGAGCAAGCATCATCAGCACAGCTCGCAGACCCAGAGGGTTAGTGTTAGTCGCATACCTGATGCAATATGGATCAACAGCAAAATCAAAGGACAGAAGCTAAGTCATGAACCAACGAAGCCAAGGATCAATGCATGGTTTAATGGCTTTGCTAAGGAGCTAATTGGTATGATCCATGAGGTATTGGACCGAGAGAAGCATAAGGATTCAAGACAGATCGTGTTGGGCTGGAATATTCACGGAAAATCAGTCTTCAAACATATCTTAGTCCATACGAAGAAAGGCCCATCAAGCCTAAACCTTATATGGTCAAATAATATATCAATCTGACGGCAATGCGGAAATCTACAACCATGCGAAAGGGCCCAACCAGATTGTTAATTACTCGATTGTTATGTTTTGATTTTTAGACTTAGTTTATTTTCATATTTTAGGTCGTAATTTTAAGCCCAAGTTTTGATAAGGAGGTCGATTTTCCTCACTCCTTTTGGAATAAGGATTTTCGAAAACCCTTAAGAAGTTTAGGCTATTTAAGTTGGTGTTTTGAAGACTTTTAGGNTGTTCATTGTTGAACAAACCTTATTGCTTAAGAGTTAATTCTCTAAAATCTTTCTCAATTTCAGATCATCAAAGAGTTAATTCTCTAGATCTCGAATAAATTCTATCTCACATCCATTCCATCGAAAAACACCTCTGAATTTTCGCAGAACCTCTTGTTCAGAAGATCCTGGGTTGCATCAATCTCCCACTGCAGTACTCACATTTCTCGCAGCAGCTTATGCGGCAGCATCAAATTCAGCCTGATTCATTGCTGGATCAGTTCCTATTCCAGTCCCAATCTCAGTACCCACACCAGTCTGCTCAACACGAGTCTCAAGTTGACCACCCACTGCTCTGTTCAGATTAACCCTAGAAGTCCCTTCACTTTCATTGGGAGCAGTTTGCTTTCTCCTTCCACTTTTAGCCATCTGCACGGTTCAAACCAGTTATCTAAGTTAGTCTTTCCACTAACTTAGTTCCACACAAATTACAGTCTTACCGCGATACCTTGGCTTGGAAGGATGGATTTCTGCCCCATTAACCCACTACTAAGACCCTGTCCTAGAATCGACCACGCTCTGATACCAACTTGTGAGACACTTGCTCATTTTTACTTAACAGTTTTGCGTTTTCATTCGATTTCTAAACAAGTCTTTTCGTTTTAAGTTAAGCCATCCATAATAAACATAACTTAACTTAGCATTAGATTAAAATCGAGGTTTTCAATACAAGATCAGTTTGCTATAAGTTATTGTAAGTATCGAAACCTTCTACCCATTACAATTTTAATCCATCCATCCTTCACTTCCAGCCATGATCCGCATGCTGCTCAACAGAGCCATCTTGGTCAGAAACAGAACCTGCATTCACACAGAATGCATCAGCAAAGAATTTTTGAGTGAGATCGGCCACTCCGACCCACCTGCCATGCACATAATCAACCAATTTAATCAGTTCATTTATCCAGTTAATTCACTTTACGAATTTACACTTAGTTCCAGTTTTAATCATGTAAATTCGGCCATCAGCCTTAGCAATTTAACATGAATTCGGCCAACGACCCTTATCGTCAGAACACTCGACCATCAGCCATAAGAACAGTGAACACTCGACCATCGGCCGTTAATCAAGCATTCACGTTAATTCGGGCTTCACTGAAACCTATGAAAGGTTACAGTCACAAACTCACCTTTGCCTTAGAGTCAGATGTTCGCAGACAGTCTTATCCGTCAATCTCGCAGTCAGTCGCCTTGATCCACAAGTCGGCCCAGTCAGAATCGTTTCTCTCAAGCCATATGCCTTAGAATTGCTCTCTGTTTTCTTTCTAAGTTCTTTCTATGCGAAATGAGAGAGAAACCGTTCCTTTTTACTTAAGGCTCAAAACTCAGCATTTTGGCCCACAGAAACCGTCCATAAACGCCCATAACCGTTCAGGCGCATCCAACATTAGGAATAATCGTTCCCGCCTAAAACACTTAGGCAAATTCACATTTTCGCGTGAAAACTTCCAAGTAACCATTCTCGCTAATTCCTTGGGCGAAAATTGGCTAAGTCCCAGCGAGCTTCCCAGTCAGGATCCAACAGGAATAACTGCCTTGTCTGATTCAGACAGTCCTTGTCTGAATCTGACCATCCTTGTCTGATCCGACCAGTCTAGCTGCTAAGTTTGTACCCACTTAGCTTAGTTTAGCTCAACTGCCCAGTTCAGTCAGCTCAGTTCGACTATCCAGCTCAACCTTCCCTTAAGCACACTTTGACTCGGCTGGACCAGTCCATCCAGCTCAGTCCAGTCTGTCGATCAGATCAGTTCCCTTATACTCGTTTTAACTTTACTGCATCCTACACTTGACCAAGCCATCTGATCATCTCCATGATCTTGGCTAAGTCCACATTCAGATTCCCCTTGACTGATTCAGTCCGATCAGAACGATCCTTGATTCGATCCAATCTTTCCCTTTGATCTCAAAACCGGACAAGTGACTCATGGTCAATCCATGATCGAGTGGGTATGCTTAACCATGATCCATCCACGACCAAGTCCAGGGGTTCCATCCAGTTCAACTATACACACCCTCTTATATAGCATAACAACCATTTTATGGACTGCCACCAGTATACATTATTGGTGTCTGAGGAGTTACTGAACCACTTCTGGTCCAGTTTTCCAACACTTAGCCGAACTTTATTGTCTTTCTTCCCAGTTTATGCATCTTTCGCGGATTGTTCCTTAGTCTTATTCCGATTTTTCGAATGCGGGTGTTACACCAGGTCTATGCAGATTTGCATGACAACTCGAGTTCGAATCTTGGATGTGCATAACAAGCCATTTTTTCTTATTTTTCGCTTTACTAACATAAAGGACAAAGTCCCACATCTGTAACTTTGGAAAAGATGGAGCTAAAATCGTGTCTATATAGAGCGATTCTTGTCGTCTCTTATTATCTAAGTATTTGGGCTTAAGAAAAACTCGAAACTTTTGCCAAATAGTCCAAAATTTTGTTCAATTAATTGGTTAAAATCGGGTTTAGACCGATTAATCTTTAATACAACCATTTAATCGGCTGAGCGATTAAGTTACCCGATTAGGGCTTATTCGCGGCGGGATACCTGTGCCAAGTGCCTAGGCGGGCGATTACTCGCCTAGGCGGGCATGTTTTAGAACATGGATCTGGTGTTATTCAATGAATGATTTAAAATCAGTTTTTAAAATTCGGCGTTACTCAACTTTAAAGGATTTTAAAATTCATTGTATTTTAGACTGATTATAAAAATCAATTCATTTATATGAACGTTGTCAATGTTTTTATTACAGAAAATATAATTATAATTTTAAATCATTCATTGAATAACACCCCCTAAGTTTAAATAGATGCCTAAGTTTTTATTATAAAGGTAGATAAAATACATTTTTTCTATTCTACCTTTCTTGTATTTCGTAATAACGAAACTGTCATTATTGTAAATGATTCTACCCAAATCAATACAAAACTTTTCATATAATTTTTTACATGTAAATTTGGCTGTATGTATACATTCAGAAAGTGTATACTTTTTCAGAAAAGGAAACCGTTTTCTTTCAAGCTAGAACAAACAAAAAATTTGCCCATAAATCGACCACTTTCTCATTGCGGTTACAATCAATAAACCTTCAAGAACACTTTCTGATTGGAGAATGGAGAAAATGAGGACATTGCGGAGTTGATATGGCCAGAATAGAGCAGTTGCAAGTGCAGGAAGCAGTTGAGAAGAAGGTAACTTTTTTGATTCCTATTAATTCTGAATTGACAAGTTTAGGGTGCACCCACAATTTAGGGCTATTTAGATCTATGCAACTTCTTCTTCCCTTGTATTTTTAGATCTTTTCAAGTGTTTCGTGCATGTCACAGTTTGTTTGGAAGTGAGATTGAATTCCAATATGCGTTTTCTGATTTTATAATGCAAATTGAAGAAATGGTCGCGTCCACCTCTGGAAACTTGACGAAACTTACAGAGAGGCTTTCCCGTAATGGATGCTATCTAAAAATTCCTTGATTGGATATCTATTCAAAGTTGAATGTGATTGAATATGTATCAAAAGCTTTGAAGGACCACGGTGAACCGAAAAACGTTGCTTGATTCTCAGTTTAAGAAATTGTTTCGATTGCTAGTTTCGTGGTGCAATAACTCTGCGAAACTCATACATGGCCTCCTTTATCGTCAACTAGTCACGAGGAAATACGAGATCTGGACTATATTCAGGTCTCAACCTCTGCGATTCTCTCTACATGAATTCGCTACAATAACAAGTTTAGAATGTGGAGTAATGCCTCTGTCACACACTGAATCCGGCTCTGAGATACCATCGACAATTTGGACTCATCTATTTGGTTCAGTAAAAGAAGTAACCGTTGAACAAGTCCTTTACATGCTCAAGTATCCGGATTTGCAAGAGTAGAAAAGGTTGCCTTCTACGCTGATTGAAATTGTGAGGGTGTTCTTATGTGCACCAACAAACACTTGAAAGTGACTGCTAAATATGTTGAGATGATGTCTTATATAGCGTAGTTTCTTGAGTATCCGTGGGGAAGAGAAATTTTTCTAAAAACATTATCTCGTTTTCGTCCTCCAATAACCATTGCAGATGTTCCAAATCCATGGGATGAGTTACGTAGCAGACTGAAACAGCAGACAAGCGTTTGTTATGATTTCCCTCTAGCTCTCCAATGAATGGCTTTTGAATGCATCCCTCTTCTGTTTCAAAGGGTTTCATAAGCAGAGAAAACAACCACCTTTGTAGAGTTTATAAAGGATCCCAATGCCTGAAAATCTGCAGTTACAAACTTGCTTCTTCAGGAAATAATAGAAGTTGAGGTGGATCTCCAAGTAACTTGTGATGCATCCTTTTTTTTTACTTTGTTCTACCCAATGGTGTACACCCTACATTTTTAGACGATGCTCATATTGAAAACTAAGCCTTCTTTTGGTGTGCTTTTTTAATCAGTTGGTTGTGTACTTCATTGTGTCTTTGGAGGGTGAGCACTGCGAAGATGACGTTGAGGACGAGAAATTGTCCAATATGTTGGGGCTATTACGCTAGGGGCACAAATTCTTGCCTGCTGATTTTTTAGGCGGTGACTTCTCGCTGCCTCTAATTGATATGCTAGCAACGACTAAGGCCATACCACCCCCTAACCAAAGCCCTCTGATGGAGAAAGAAGACCAAATCGTGTGCTCAAGTCCGACAAGCATGTTCGTAAAATTTAGTGGGTCAGAAACGCTCGTGGTTCGACTTAATTAATTTTAGAATTCTCGGGAAATTTAATTTTAAGTTTCAGGATAAGAATGACCTTAAAAATAAATAATAATCAGAATGGTCCGAGGAAATTAAATTGGTCGGAGAACATTATTTTTTGGCTATTCAAAAAGACCTGTGAGATGTCCGGATCCGAACCTGCAACGTTCCAAAAGGACTGATGCATTTTCGGTTATGGCGCATCTTGAAGTAGTAGGCAACTGCTTGTGGCGATGCATCTGCTTCAGGTGAGTCGTTGTCACGTGTCACAACCTGGAAGAAGCTTGGTGTGCTCCGTGCCACTTCGTGCATAGCCACCACCTCCTTAAGCTCCTCCATTCCCCACCTATAAATACTCATCCACCCCTTTATTATTTCCCATCCTAAAACCTAAAGAAGACCTTCAAAGCTCAAGTCATAAGGTAAGTCTAAAACCCTAGCTTTAATTTATAATTTAGTAAATAAGTAGCTTAGAACCAAGTATTTTTTTCCGGTGTCCTAAACATTGAGAATCTTATTGTTCTAGGAATATTTTGTTAAAGGTTCCAAGTCGAGCCAACTGCGAGATAGGAGTACGCTAGGACCAAATTGCCAATCCAAACATCCAAGTGAGTCTCGGTTATAGGATGAAAAGTTAGGTGCGATTAGCGCCTGCAAAACGAGGGTATTGTATGTTGCGTATTGAACTGTAGAATCATTAAAATGAAATAAGTAAATGGAAAGACGTAAGTAAGTGGTTAAAGACGATGCATGTGTGATATTTTTGATTATGTGATTTTGTGATGCATGATGATTGATGGCATAATTATTGTATGATGCATGTTGTTGTGAGAGATATTCGGGTCTCGACTCGTGAGATATAACATATATATATATATATGTGGATTGTATGATTGGGTTATATCACTTGGACTTCGGCTCGGACGGTATAACATGTTCGTGCAGGTGTAACGTTTATGTGTCGATATTGTAACGGGTTCGTTCGTTCAGGAATTCGTGAGGAAAGGAAATTGTTCATTGGGTAGGGGACCCAAAGGTCCACAGACTCTCCTTCAGGAGTGACCCATGAGGCTCTGACATTCGACTAGAATGTCATGATAGTCATTAGTATTCTCTTTCTTGTGATCTGGATGGGACTTGTTCTTTTGCTAGACATTGGGCTCTAGCCGGGATGATCACCCAGATGCGTGACGACGGTGTATGAGTGATTATTTGATTGTTGGACCGTTAAGACTTTGTGTCTTCGGTTTGAAGTTGGTAATCACGTAGGGGAACCACTAGTTGCAAGGGGCAAGCCTCGCCGATCTTGAAGATCTCACACCCGGGAAGGGTGGATACTTGGAAGTTGGAAGTTCAAAAGTTCAGAGGCGCCAATTGTTTGAATATTTTTTTACCGCTTGCATGCATTATTAATTGCTTATTAGTAGATTGAATGACTAATGCATCTTGGGGGAAATATTTATTTGTTAGGGAACTCGACTCAATGAGCTAATTAGTTGCTCAATAGACTCTCTGTTTTGTAGGTAACCATTAACATGATACTTGTACAGGTGAAAGGAATGTTAGGTGCTAGTGTAGTTTATGTACCTCATTGAAAATGGAGTATGACTCTATTATGCATTAATGTTATAAGATTCCACGCGGACCAATATAAACTTTTGTAACATTTACAATAAAGTACAAAGGGTTTAAAAAATTCTTCGGGTTTCATATGATACTAGTCCTAGTCAGGGACGTACCAACTAGCGGGTTCAAGTTTAGGTTGTAAAGACTTGACTTGGGTCAGTTAGGATACACGCTCTCGGATGTTTGACCTAAGGGGCTTCGATGTGTTCTAAGAACCTCAGTTTGGATGTCTGAGTGCGTAGTTGTGGCATCTCCAGTTGGGACATTTGGTTCGAGTTAATTGGTTTGTCTTGCATGTTCTTTTCTGATTGTTGCACGACATATTAGTTGACTTTGACCTAATCCTGGTCGGGGGTGTTACAACGAAAGTGGTATCAGAGCATGGTTCTCCATGGTCATTTATGACATGGTTTTCAATTTTTTTTATCGAGTCAAAAGTGTTGCAACGAGTAAAAATTAGAAAACTAGCAGTTCCTTCTTTTAGATATGATGGGTTTAAGAATTATCCTTATTTCTAATATCGTTGAAGCATCTGGTATAAGATAACAAGACTTCAGAACCTACAAGGAGCGATCAAGTAGGATCTTGAATTCAAGTAGAAGAGAGTGATCACCATGAGGCATGCTTTAATGGACGATACATCAATAGGCTTTCTTCATGGGAGAGACGTATTGAACAAAACGGAATCAACAAGGGGAATTAAGACCAAGGAGTCCTAGTCGAATTAAGGCATATGGTTTATTGCCAACGGGGAAAGACATGGGAATAAGTAAACACAAGCAAGAATATAAGCGTTTTATGGTCGATGAAGTACATGATGAAGAATAAGTTAAAAATACTTAGAGTACTAGAGGACGACGAGAAGAATGGAAGAAAATACCTTTATATAGGTAAACCTAAATCTTCATGACCTTGTAAAAGGCCTCATACCAAGTAAGTTGGATTTTAACTCATTACGTGATTGATTTATTTCATGCTTTGCTTGGTGATTGAACTTTTTGAGACAGGAATTGTTTGAATGTTGTTTTAAATTTGGAAGTGAAGTGTTATAGGTGACTCTGTCATCTATGTTTCGTTCGGCACCCTTGAAGGTGTCGTTAGAGTCTTTGTGCTAAGTGTTGTTAGTTGAGTCCGGAGAGAACTTTACGCAAATAAAAGTGGGAATGTGAGCCTAATAGAATACCCTATTCCAAACCTTCATGCCAAATCAATTGATGGAGGAAAGACAGTTAAAGAGACTTCTACATGATGATGGTTATCAAGAGGGATATGATAACACTGAAGAAGGCTAGACGTGAGGAATGACAAGGGTGTAAAAAAAAGGACAAAACTAGGTTTAGTGTTCATTGATGATGTGGAAGAATTGGAACATAATGGACATAAGGGAAGGAAGATGAAAACTGATCGAAGGACGGGTCAGTGACATGTAAAGAAGATGCAAGCTGATCAAAGGATGGATCAGTGAATGGTTACTCGGAAGATTGGAATAATGAGAGTGCACTTAGATGGATACAAAGATAAATTGGAAAGCAAAGACTTCAGAGAATAATAGAACTATAAGAAGAGTTGGTAAAGAACCATATTATACAAAACAGAAGAAGATATCAAGACCGATGTTCGAGAAACTGAGAGAAGTGGAAAATTTGGAAAGTTGAGAAGTATAAAGAGGATAAGAATTAGATAATGGATAGGTAGACATGCCAAGGTGAGGTGATGGAACTAGAAGGATGAGCCAATGGAATCAAGTGAGTAGAAGAAAGAATATGGAGGACGTCGAAGTACCATGAAGGCTTATCAAGATCTGAGGAAAGGATTGATAATCAAATATGAGATGAAATAAGAGGTACACTAAAGAGAGTACAAAACTTTGACACTTGATAAAAGTAAGAAGAGCCAGATAACTGATGAATGTCTAGGAACTAGAGTAATGAAAGACGTAAAGGACAACACTTATGCACAATAAGAAGGATCCGATAATTGAAGAAGGTCGGTGCATTGTAGAATACAAAGCATAAAGGACAATGCTTATGCACATTGAGGACATGTCATTCAATGGAGAGGGTAAACGAGGCACGGTATAACAACCTTAAGAAGGAAGCGACTGGGCGGTGGACGATAGCAAGGCATTGAACAAGTTAAATTCTATATGATGAAGACCGTGGGAAGTATGAATGGAAGGTATATTGGAGAACGATAAATTAAGTCGAAGAGGTCAAATATAGAAGGAGTAGGCAGAAAGGATTGGAAATGGTACAAAAACAAATCATGGAGTGAAGATGAAAGACGAGGATGAAGACTCAAGGACTATATATAATGAAGGCGATTGTATCTAAAGGAAGGATAAAGTACATGAAGGGATGAAGCGAAAAGATCAGTAGTGTCCCGATGACATCACTTCTGAACAAAAACAAAACTTCTGTAAGAGAGGATCAATAAAAGAAAAAAAAGAACAACAAGCGTAAAAATATCAGATAAACAGGAACATTACTGACAACTTGTCTCTCTGGTTCACTGACCATGAACAGACATCGCGGGAACATCGACATCGACATTGTAGATGTCTTTAGGTTTTGGTGTACATAGACGAAAGAGACATTGAAAACGAAAAGACACAACAATCTGAGTCTTAAACCATGTGGGAACCAACGCAGCATGCCAATTACATCGAACCCATAAATCAAGTTTATAAACCGGCCAAAAAGACTCAAATAAACGGACACAAAAGTGTTTCACAATCAAAAAGACCCAATTGGAAAGGGCTTTTCCACCCATACCGTCAATGCTTAAGTTTTATAATCAAAAATTGGGTATAGATAGAAAATATTAACAAAGATACACAAAGAAAAAATATAGGAAGATGTATGCAAATTATTTATATCATAAAGGAAAAGATTCATATAAAATATTATTTAAAATACTTAACGAAAATATATAGGAAGTCATATCTAAACAACTTATATAAGAAAAGAAAAGTTATAAACAATAATTTAAAACCTATAGATAATATACAAACCAAATATACAATCCAAAAGACCACGCTTTAGATTTGTCATTGATTTATTCACAAAATTTGATAAAATTTTTGTTAAAGATATTAGGTATCATCTGAGTTTAGGTCGAGCCGATAGAAACCTTTAGAAAAATAAAATCTCATGTGTTAATTTAAACCCAAAAGATTAAACATTATTAGGTGATAAACACACTTTACATTCATTATGGATGGACAAATTTACGAACATAAGTTCAAGGCTTTGATTAAATGTTTTAATTATAATCAGGGTATAGATTAAGCCGACTAAAACACCCTAAAAATTAATGTCCATGAAAAAAGTTTAACACCAGAATTTGAAATATTATTAGGTGATAAATATGATATAGATCTATAAAGCCACCACTGTGGATAAAAGTTTGGGAAAATGAAGTCATTGATTTAGTGGTAGATATTCATCGATAATTACAGTTCAAATATAATACTGCACGAGTTATTGTTATAAAATTAACAAAAATAGGAACTATATAAAACTAAGCCATAATGCAAGGATAGAAGATCACCAATTAAATATTCATATAAATAAGCAAAACCAAACCAATATAAAAAATAGGGAAAATACAAAATGCCAACCTGTAGCGATTTAGTCTTTGTATCTGATAGCTTCTTGTACCTTAACAATCGCAATCACCAAGTATCGACGAAGACAAAACAATCACTTTCTCACAATCAATAGAACACGCAAGATGCAGAAAGCAAAAGACACAAAGAATTTGTTATCCAGTTCATGAGCAACCATTTCCCTACGTCTGGTCGAGGTTTGCTCCTTGGAATCCACTAGCTCAAGAGTTTTCCGGCGAAGAGAGATACAATTCCGATCTAACACCCGCTGATTCTTTCAATCTCTCTCTCCTTATGCTCACACCTCTCTTCTATATCTCTCACTAGAATCAAAGTTACAAACAAAAACATAAAGAGAAAATCACCCATAGAACCCCTTTCGATTAGATCTCTCTCTCTTCTCCCTCTCTCTCTCTCTCTCTCTCTCACCCGTAACAAACTTTCTTCTTGTAGTCCACAAATGTCTATGAGAACTTGAGCTAATTTCGTTTTAAGAAGATGTAGATGAAAATCCTCATAGCGACAACGCATTGCCTTCTCTTTACAATTGACTTTAACCAGCCAATTAAGCAAACCACGCACACTGTACAACGATTTAAATTTAACCAAACCAATTAACTTCTGGTTTAGTCTCCAAACCATCTAAGGAATGAAAACCAACAAACTCCACCTTGTTTAGTTCTGCAGAAAGCTTTTCCTTCTTCATGTCTTATCAACTTGTAGATTCTGACCTCGATTTTACCCTCTGATTTAAGCTTCATAGATACCAAATAGCCTCCTTCGTAGCCTCTGTCATAGCGATATACTCAGACTCGGTTGTTTAAAGCGCTACAACACCTTGCAACTTAGACTTCCAACTAATCACATCTCCACCAGAAATGAAAGCATAGCCTTAAAAAGATCTTCGTTTATCCAAATATGACGCATAATCAGCATTACAGAAACCGTAGATCGTGATGCATTTTCATTTTTTGAATGTTACACTCAAACCAGTTGACCCTTTCACATATCTCAAAACTAATTTAACCGCATTCCAATGTTGTTTCACCAGATTTCTCATAAACCTATTGACCAATCCAACTGGATATGCAAGATCCGGCCTACTCCCTATCATACCATACATTAAACTCCAATATCATTTCGATAAGGAATTGACCTCATAAACTTCTTATCTGCTTCAAGTTGTTCTTTTGAGGCAGAAGACAACTTGAAATGAATTCCCATCGGTGTATTAATAGATTTTGTCTGATCCATTCTGAAAGTTCTGAGAACTTTCTTCAAGTAGCTTCTCTAAGACAATTTCACTGTGCCTTCCTTCTTGTTTCTTATTATATCAATGTCGAGAATTCTCCTAGCTGCTCCAAGACCTTTCATTTCAAATCTTGAGCTAAGTTTAACTTTCAAATCTGAGATTAGTTCCATATCCTTGCTTGCAACAAGCATATCATCTACATACAAGAGTAAGTAGATATATGTTCCTTTTGTGTGCTTAATGTAAACACACTGATCAAAACAACTTCTGATAAATCCAATTTCCAACATAAAAGTGTTGAATTTTTGGTTCCATGGCCTAGGACTTTGCTTCAATCCATAGAGTGATTTCTTGAGTAGACATACCCAATCTTCCTTTCCATTCTCTATATCCATCAGGATGTGCCATGAAGATTTCCTCCTCTAATGTCCCATGTAGAAAAGCTAGCTTGAATATGTCAAGTTATTATAATTTCAGATTTTCCTCTGCACCAATAGACATAAGATATCTAATTGAGACATGTTTAACTACAGGAGAAAATATCTCGTTATAGTCAATTCCCTCCTTTTAAGAAAAACCTTTCACCACCAATCTAGCCTTGAACCTTGGCTCTTCTACTCCAGGGATTTTCGGTTTCCTTACTGAAGATCCACTTGCACCCTATTACTCTTCTCTTCTCTTCTCAGGTTTCTTAACCAAGATCCCAAGTATAGTTCTTATGCAAGGAGTCCATCTCCTCATCAGCAGTTGTTCCTCTTTTGTCATTGTTGGTTTGTTTAATCAACATAACAATAAAAAGCACCTCTTTTTGCCGCGCCTGATAACCAAAGGTAGGAGTGACAAGAGTTTACTTCAAAAAATACTTTGTCTCTCATAGCATATTTATAATCACTTGATTCTGGTGGTTCTCCATCTTCAGAAGCTAACATAGCAAAACAAATGAAATCATCATCTGTTATCTAGGTCGGAGGCCTAGTCACTCTTCTTTCTTTGTCTCGAGTAAGTTGGTATCCCTCCAAACTACGGTCTTGTTGTTATTGTGCCTCAAAGGTATCAGACTGAGTTCCTTCAGTTTCTAACTCTAGTAACTCCCCATGTTCATGTTCTTGAGCAGTTTCCTATGTATCCTCACCAGCACCAACTTCTACTTTTTTTAGGTACCCGAGCTCTATATCCAAGAAGTATGTATTATGTAGCACCACTTCATTTGTCGCTTTTACAAGATCCTTGCAGCTTTGTTCTTCATTGAATTAATATTTCTGCTCAATACACACTTCTTGTCTTCGAGAGACCACACTTTATAACATTTCACACAAGATGGGTACCCTATAAAAACTCTTTTCCTTGCTCGTGGCTCCAACTCGCCTTCATCTGCATAAAATTAACAGACATCCAAAACTTTTAAGGTTAGACAAGTTTATAGAGTTTTTAGACCATACCAGTAAGACCCCCGATACGGTCTAGGTCAAAGTCAACTTAATTAACCACACAACAATCAAACAAGAACATGTACGACCAACACAAAAAAATCCATTACTAAATCGGAGATGCTACTGATGTACGCCCGAACCCTCGGACCAAGAACTCCGAAACACAGTCGGGAATTCCAGAACCGAAACCCGAACGTACATCCCTAGCGGAATTAGCCTTCGGCCGGTTGTCCTACACTAACCCGCTAGTTGGTTTGTCCCGTACCAGGACTTCGCTTTCAGGTGAAACATAGGTTTTAGTTATTTAAACATTTTATACATTATATATATTAAGTGTTAAACATCTTACAAACATTATACGCATTGAGCCTAATGCTCCCAAAAATCCGAAAATACAAACATAACTTTTAGCAAAAAGGGAAAAAGAAAACTACACCGATTACACACGTCTCCTCCACTCCTAAGGCCAACCCTCTATTGGTTACCTGCAAAATAGAGAGTCTAGTGAGCAACTAATTTGCTCAGTGAAAAACGGGTCTAAACCAACTTACCGATATGAGATGTACATATTAATAAACACACAACAATATATCATAACATCCAATCAAGCAACTTGTGCCAACACTCGAATAAAAATCATGCAATGCACACAAATCCAATCCCTCGAGAGTGGTTGATCCTGTTGGATCATCGAGGTTTGCCCCTCGCCATTAGTAATTCCACCCACCATCTGCCACATTCCATACTCCACAATCCAAAATCCACAATTTACAATACATCACACATCCCTTCTTGCGCCCATTGACTCTAAACACAAAGTCTAAAAAGCCGATGGCCCGGATCACACACACTTGTCGTATCGTCATGCAGCTTGCCCGCAGCGGTCGAAGGTAGCTAGCCCTATCACCGTGCTCAACATAACCTACCAAAACTAATTTTCTATGGCCCCGACGAGCTATGGCCTCTAGGTGGATACCAATGACTCTCCGAACACTCTATCCGAGTGCCGAACTTACACTATGGGTTCCTATCCTAACGAACCTGTCACAATCAAATCCGAATTCTTCACCAAGCGAATCTGGGACAAAAAAGTTACATTGCCAAACCGAGGTTCACACAATATAACGCCATTATCATGCATTTCATATCACATTAAATTCATCATGTACAATAATATTTTATACGCTCCTAGCCGAAATCCGAACGATATAACTCAATATCTCTCACAGCTACATGCATCACGAAATCATTAAATATCACATGAACATCATGCCATCAATCATCATTCTCATTAACCGTTTTCCTATGTCCGTCCATATACTTATCATTTTTCTTGCTTCTACGGTGTCATACTGATAACTCAGATTTTCGCTCAAGATAACACTGCAAGCGCACAGAAGTACGTTGTAGTGGTTCGGGATCGAATCCACAGAGACCAAAGGTAGCACGAAGAATTTCAGATCAAACAGCGGGCTAAAGCGAAAAAGATGTTTTGTAGACGATGCAATAATTGAAATTTAGAAAGCAAAGTAAGCAAACAAATGACAACAGAGTTGTAAATCAATCAAAGAAGAGTTACACATTGGATATTCTCAGGGAAGCAATTCATTGAAGACTCGAATTATAGACTAGGGAACATGTTTTTAACCGTCTTGAACTCAAACACAATTATAGAATTAATCTACTTTCATAGTATCAATTCCCTATGTATTAGAAACCGTGAGACTAACTTTCGTTGACTCTCATATTCTAATCATGCATTCTAAACAAGTTTTATAGGTTCACAATTCACTTAAACATCAACTTCCATTGACTTAAGATGAATTGCTCATTTAGAATTCTTTCAGGCATTTAAACAAACACTTTTCAAGCATTAAACAACCTAAGATCAGAAATGTGATAGCATTGCAGTATTCCTTTGGATTCTTCTCCGGTTTGGCTGGAATGACACCTGGTGGAGCTCTGTTTTCCGCAGAAGTCTGAGCAACCTATGTTTCCAGCATCTTCATTTGAACCCTCATAGCCTCAAACTTCCTATTGAGATCACTGTACATGCTATCGACTTTCTGATTGATCTCCGCAGCAAACTTAGTCTGATTTTCCAGCACTTGGTGGAGTATTTATTTCAGATCACTATCTTTAGAAGATGTAGAAGATTGTCCTTGGTTCTGATTCTGATACCCCGACTGATAGTTGCTCTTGAATCCTCCTTAACCAAACTGCTTCTGTTGATAGCCACTGTTCCGATTCTTATTCAGAAACCCAGAGTTGAAGACACTTTGATTCTGTTGGTATGGCTTGTTCTGTAATTGGTTATGTTGGTTAAAACCTCTGTTACCAAAATTTCTTTGACCTCCAATGTAGTTCATATCTACTTGACCACCATTCAACTCCTCAGACATAAACTCATGGTACATATGTCCCAACTTCTGCTCTTGAAGCACGGGTGCATCATTCTGCTCCCTAAAAAAATTCACTCCTTGTTGATCTCTCCTCATTAACTCATCGAGCTTTGACTGCAAATTATTAATTCTCTTAGCATTTGATGATACAACTCCTCTACCACGATCATAATCTGATCTTCGATTGGTCTGACTATTCGCAATGTTATTCACCAACATATAAGCTTTCTCCACAGTCTTGGCCATGAAATCACTATTGCTCTCGGCGTCCATAACATTCTGATATTTCTCCTCAACCCCATTGTAGAAAATGTTGAGGAGATTCCAATATGAGAACCCATTATGAGGACAATCATTGAGGTACTCCTTGAATCTTTCCCAAGCTGCATGAAAACTCTCAGAACCCAATTGGTGAAATCCTGCAATCTTGTTTCGGAGAGACATAGACCTTGATTTCGTGATGAAATTCCCAAGGAAGGCAGCCTTGATCTTGTCTCATATCATCAAAGAATCAGGCTCTAGAATGTTGTACCATCTTGGAGCTTTGTCATTCAAAAAGAAACTGAACAACCTGCATTTCAGAGCTTCAACAGGTACTCCATTGTGCTAGATAATATTGTAAATGGCCTCAAATTTATCCAGATGGTGCATTGGGCTCTGTGATGGCAACCCATGAAACAGATTTTGTTGCACCAAGTTAATGAGACCAGTCTTGATATCAAAGTCTATTCTCTTAATGGGAGGCTGATGAATCCCAGCACGACTCGCATAGAAAGCCTCTAGAGTTTCATATTACGCCAGAGTCATCCTCCGTTGAGGTTGATTTGCGCGTTGTTGCCCCTTAGCTACAACATTTTGATGGCCAATCTGTTGAGCACTAGCATTTGCACCAGCATTAGCACCACCACCAGCAAGTGGATCATCTCTTGGAAGGACTCCAGCAAAGAGAGGATTTTGATGAACTTGAATGTGTTCTCCCATGTTATCACCCATGATTTCAGCTAACTCAAATTCCTCAATAACCTCCAGCAACTTCTCCTTCGTCTTCTGTCTCTCTAGACGCGCAAGTTTCGGTTCAAATTCGAGAAGATTCGCGATCCCTTGGCTTCTAGTATGNTGATCCCTTGGCTTCTTGTATGAGGCATGTTCATGCACCTGAAAGTACAAAAACAAAGAAGAAAAAGAAGAGATTAAACAAAATAAAGAAAAATGCTTTAGGCACGCAATGATCTTAGGTTCAAAGACGACCTATTGGTCCCCGAAAATGGCGCCAGAAAACTTGATAGCTCAGGTTTTCGCCCGAGATAACACTGCAAGCGCACAGAAGTACGTTGTAGTGGTTCGAGATCGAATCCATAGAGACCAGAGGTAGCACGAAGAATTTCAGATCAAACAGCGGGCTAAAGGGGAAAAGATGTTTTGTAGAAGATGCAATAATTGAAATTTAGAAAGCAAAGTAAGCAAACAAATGACAACGGGGTTGTAAATCAATCAAAGAAGAGTTGGGCATTGGGTATTCTCAGGGAAACAATTTATTGAAGACTCGAATTATAGACTAGGGAACATGTTTTTAACCGTATTGAACTCAAACAAAATTATAGAATTGATATACTTCTGTAGTATCAATTCCCTATGTATCAGAAACCTTGAGACTAACTTCTGTTGACTCTCAGATTCTAATCATGCATTCTAAACAAGTTTGATAGGTTCACAATTCACTTAAACATCAACTTCCATTGGCTTAAGATGAATTGCTCATTTAGGATTCTTTCAGGCATTTAAACAAATACTTTCTAGACGTTAAACAACTTAAGATCAGAAACTAAGTGATCAGTTTAATTTCATGCATTACGAACAATCCTAAATGAAGATGTAATTGATTAAATCCCTAATCATATAATTCTATGTCAAAAATTCATGAATCCCTATGAGAGAACCCTAAACCCAACGAATAAAACTACTCACTCATGACCAGAAAATCAACACAAATCAAATAAAAGAGAGACATCATTATACTAATCAATAAAACAAAGAATAAGGTTCGTAATTCATTCGATGCTTGAAATCCATCGAAAGTGCATTCTTTTCGCACATCCAAACTCGATTCTTGTAAAATCACTAAAAAACACAAATTCGCGCCAAAAAGATCTGAATACATACTAAAAACCATAAATCTCGAGTTGAAAACATACTAAAAACCACTAAAATACTAACACATCACATACATATCACAAAAATTCTATTGTTTTGTAGACGCCAACCACATAAACACATAAAAACTTAATACTGAGACTCACCTTAAGGTTTGGATTAAGTGGTCGAATTGGATTCAAAATTTCAGCTCTTACAAAAATTTTGACAGAGTTTCGAACCTCTAAACAGAAAATTCATTCTTTAAATTAAATTCTCGGACGTTCCGTTAATCGGAACCGAGATCCTACTCTATAATTATACTAAAAACTAGACTAAAGGAAATAAAAGAAAACTAAATTATGAAAATTACCTTTTGGATTGGCTATTTGGTTTGGTCTTTGGTATTAGGTGGGAGAGAGCTTCTACTTGTGGGCTTATGAACAAATGAACTAAGGCTTGGTTCTTTTACAATGGAACATGAGGAGGTTTAAGGTGAGGAAGAATGACCACGTCAAAAGAGGTGATAACATGTGGTGGCTCTTAGCCACCAAACCAAACAATTAAAACAAGGTTGGTATCCAAGTGAGTCACCACCGCATGGAAAGTCTAGGGGTCGCCATCCAATTGCCTGACTTGCTTGCTTCTGTTTCTGATCCGAGATCTCCTCCGCCAAAGTCAGAACTTCTTCTTTCCTTCTTGACCTTTTTCCAGGCTTCTTCCTTGCTTGCGAGTTCTTATATTGATGTAAATGGCGTCATCTACATCGACGGAAATGTGCCTTACTACTGGAGTCGAATTTGGGCCCAACAGAAAAGATGATTAGGAATGGACAATCACTCTTTTGTATATGATGTTGTTAACAAAATCTATATGGCTACGAAGAACGATCAACTCTTAAGTGCCACAATTTTATCCAGACGTACCGAAATAATTTCTGAACAAATTGGACCGTACGAAAAATTATTCGGACATTCGGGAAAATTAATTCTTCAACCAAACCTAAATTTATTCCTCCAAAAAATTTTATAGATCATTCTTAAAGCCATTTGTCCTTTACGGCTTAGGAATAATTCTCCGATCAATTTTTCTCACCGTCTAGGAGGTTTTAGGCCAAACCGCTGTCGTTTCTGATACGCTAAATTTCATGAGGAATCTACCCATACCACTAGTTTCAGCCAAAATCCAACTTGAAATTTTGAGTTTTTTTCTCACACGGCTTAGTTGATACTCGGCTTCCTGTTTAACACTATCCGGCCGATTCTCCCTTGATATTTCTCTCAATTACTCCGCATTGGAGTTTGACCACTTGATCTTAGGGACATTTCACGCTTATCGGTTCAAGGATAATTTTCTCGATAAATTTTCCCGTTCGTTTAGGACGTTTTATGCCGAACCATCGACATTTTCAATCCACTAAATTTTTCGAAGAATCTTCTAATGCCATTATTTCTTCCCAATTCCAACCTTAAATTTTTAGCTTTCGTCAAGGAATCCCACTACCTCTCGACTTACCGTCTCATGCTATTTGGCCCATTCGGTATCCTTTGCAGTTCCTCATGACATTCCATACGGTCTTAAGAAGTAATCCCTTCGACTTATCTCATTCGTATGCCAACGGAACTTATTTTGCCCAATTCTTCTTGTGTCCCGACCATGGATATTTTTCTAAGTTTTTGGACTTGAGTATCATTTCCCGTCACTGCCATTCAACATGGGATCTTCCCAACGCGTTACTCTTTCGTAAATACATAAACCAATTATCAAATCTGTCTTTCACTCATTTTCCTGACTATTATCTTGCTTCAGCTACTCAACATGTCTTGCTTTTCTTTTAATCCTTATTGAGGGTTCTTACAATACCTCTTGTGGAATTTGATTGTCAATTGCTGAGGAAGGAATCTGGTTTATAAGGTACATAACTGTGTTCACAGCCTCAGCCCACAACCCTTCTGGAAGTCCTGACTCACTCATGATGCTTCTGACCTTTTCAAGAATAGTTCGATTCATTCGCTCTACCACTCTATTTTGTTGAGAAGTGTATGGAATGGTTCGATGTCTTGTTATCCCATTCTGCAAACAGAAGTCATGCCCGTTATTGGTCCTCAGATTTTTGACCTTCAGACTTGTTTTGTTCTTCACCATAAGCATCCATTCTTTGAAATTTTCCAATGCTTGATCATTTGTCTTGAGAAAAAATGTTCATACCTTTCGAGAATAATTATCAATTAGACTTAAAAAGTAGTGGCACTTACCTAAGGATTATGGCACTATCAGGGAGCCCCAAAGGTCTGCATGGATATATTCAAGACACTCTTTGCTTAAGAGTACCCCTATGTTGAAGCTGACTTTGTGAGCTTTATTGTAAATACATCTTTCAAAAAATTGTAGTTCATACACTTTACTCTTTTCCAAGTATCCTCTCTTTACGAGCAACTCTAAGCCTTTCTTACTTATGTGGCCAAGTGTGTTATGCCACAGCTTTGTTTCATCTTTGACTGTTGCCGCATTTACTTCTCCTAAGTGGCTATTACCTTGAAAAAAATAAAGTTGACCAAACCTCTTGGCCTTTAAGACTGTCATGTATCCTTTCTTCACCTTTAATATGCCATTCTCTGATGAGAAACGACAACCATTTTTCTCAAAAGTTACTAAGGACAACAAGTTTCCGGAGAATAGTGGAACATATCTTACTTCCGATATGTCAACTTAAGTACCCTCTGACGTCTTTATCCTTATTGTGCATATACCTTTTACCAGAGAGACTGATTCGTTTGCCATTCTGACTGATCCACCATCAAACTCCTTCATATCCAAGAACTAATCTTTCCTTGGTGTCAGATGAAAAGTGCACCCAGTGTCTAGAACCCAAATCTCACTGAATTTGTACATACTTGCCATATTTTCTTCAGAGACAATTAAAGTTTCAATGAACTCAACTCCCATAATAGTTGATGATTCCTCACAAGTTCCTTTTGCTTTGACCCACTTCTCTTAAAACAATTCCTCTTGAAGTGACCTTCTCCACCATAAGACCAACACCACAAGACCAACAAGTAATCTTTCTTTCCTTTGACTAGGACCTTGATCTTAATTTATTCTTGTTCTACGTGGAATTTTTATATGTGTTCCTTTCTCTGTTGCTTAGACATGTATAATGTACATACAATTTCATGCATATTTTATTGTGTTTTAGCTTAGTTTTCAT
>OVAN01005387.1:0-23616 GCA_900406275.1 Anastatica hierochuntica | reverse complement strand
AATATACAAAATAGAAGAAATAATATATATTAAATAAGAGAATGAATAATTTAGTTATTATGCATTAATATAATGTACATAATTAATATTAATATAAGAGTTCAAAATAGATAATATCACACGTAAATAGAGGTCGTTGTGCTTCTGTTTTAATAGTATAGATTTACTATTGATCCAAACTATGTTTGATACAAAAGATTTATTAAGTCTATTTGCTTACTGCTCTATTTTAACATTAGATATTTTAACATTAGATAATACACTTTAAAAACGTAATTAAAGAAAATGGTTTATTTTGCTATTTTTCTCCATTTCCTTGCCTTGCTTAAAATAACTTTACCTCGTCATCTATGATTATTCTAACAAGTTTGTGTGTGTTCAATTTTTAAAAGTCATCATCCTTAAGTTCTTGTATTCTATATATATAATGAAAATATTTATTTTGTTTTATGACTAAAATTGTGATAAATATATTCCACATCAAAAATATTATGGATCTAAGTAATATATAAGTAACATGGGTCAATACATTCATTGCCAATTGGTTCTGAGTTGGAAGCACATGAAACTTAACATGATATCAAAACTCAGATTCTAAACACATGTTGCCCCACTGAACCTAAATCGATCCGGCCTATCGATAGAGGTCTGATTGATCTAAACCAAAATCGGTCCGACCCGGAATTAGTCCGGCCGGTCTAACCCGAAATTGATCATATACTGGAATATTGTCAAGATTAATGATTATATGAACCATTATCTCGAGGGGGCGTATGATGAATATATCTCACATCAAAAATATGATAGGGACCTAAGTAATATATAAGTAACATGAATCAATCCACTCATTGTCAATTGGTTCTAAGTTGAAAGTCCATGAAACTTAACAAAAATGTTCAAAACCAATACATCTTTAATCTTCCGAGCATCATTAGACTAGATAAAATACTCGTATTTGGGAGATAACCATTTCCAATACAATTTGAATTTGTGAGCTCTTCCTCGATTCTAAACGCTTTTACCATTGGATTTACGTTTCGTTGGTGGAGACTGTAAAATTTAAATTAAGTAAAATGGATTATGATTTATGAATATATAGGGTCGTTGCATCATGTCCAACTAGGGCAAAAAAATATTAGCAAGTTGCAACGCGTTTACAGATAAAAAAAAATATTAAATTGCATGTCCTTTTAAGACTTTCTTACTTTGATAAAAGTATTTGAATAAAAACTAAGCCACAAATATTAAAAAAAAAAATAATAGTACACCGAAATTTTAAATTTGAATAAAATATAAAGCACTAGTTTGGTTTTACATAGTTATAATTAATTGACAAAACAAGCTGGAATAAAATAAACATAATCTCCACTTGACCAAAGCTAGTAGCCAATGAAACTTCAAGTTGACAAATAGTTTAAGCATGTTTGTTTTCTTTATGACTATCATAAATAAATTTATGCAAAAATGCACATGCCGTTTATGCAAAAATGCACTTGCAGTTTTTAAAATAGTTTTTTGTTTTTAATTATGGCGTTTTTTGTTTTTCAAAAATTCATAATAATTGGTTTTTAGATTTCATTTAGGAACACATAAAAAAAACTTTTCAAAATCTAGATTCTCACAGGTAATCTACTTTTTTTTTTAAATCTTGAACGGAGAAAAAATAATTTTTGAAAAATAAACGACCAAAAACCAATGCAAAAACCATAAACAATCAAATTCTTATTCCTCTATAATTTTCTCAAAATACGATTGACTTAGACGAAAATACAGTTCATATATCACATACCTTTGATATATAAAATATGTCCATAATATATATATATAGGCAATTGGATAAACTGATCGAGGTTTAATGCTCCCAAAACGAGTGTAGAAGACGAATCTTCAAAGTTTCTAATAGGTCTAAACTGGGATACCATCTAATATATCGGAAATCAAATCCGGATTGATGAGTTTATTTACAATTTTTCTCAATTCCCTTTACTACTAGATCACCACCATTTAGTTTCGTATTTTTTAAATGTTTCATTCTCTAACTTTCCTTAATATTATTGATGCAATATCATCCAACACTATTGATACAATCAAATTCAAATTCACTTACAGATCACAAAATTCGATATGACTACTAACAAAAGGAAACAAAAATTTAAACACAAATCAAAATTACTAATTAATTAAACAGATTCACCTCAAATTATGTACTACTAACCATGTGAATCTCTCCAACAAAATATTTCAATAATCCCAAACACAAATCTCTCAAACAAATTATATTCCACTTCTGTCTAAACCAAAATATCTACTTTAAAAAAAAGTAACAACCAAAGAAAAAATATATGTATATATATATATATATATATAAAAGAGAAAAATAAATACATAATTGCAATAATAATAATAAAAATAAGATGTGGTTATTGCTGGTTGGTGATTCTAGCCAAAGACTGAAGATTGCACCTGACGATAGTATCAACAAAGCTAAGAGTCTCCTCCGCCGTGTTTCCCGGCGGCACATCGACGACGTAAGACTCCACCACGACGGTGACGGTTCCTTCGTCGTCCGCCGCATGAAGGGTCGTCACCGATCGGTAGTTCTTTAGCCTATGGTCCCCACCAACGACGCTAAAACTTATAACGTGATGCTCCTCGTCTAAGATCTCGAGCCTCTCTGTGCTCGAGACCGCCGGGAGTCCGGAGACCACCATGATCTCCCGGAGATCCCCGGCGTGAAACCCATCACCTTGTACTATACGACACTGCTTGATGAAATTCTTGTAAACCGTAGGTTTATCAAAACGCCTCACCAGAGCCCACACGGACTCTGGTGGCGCGTTGATCATTTGCACGACGGAGGAACAGCACTGGTCTGTATCCACGTCGTGCGTGTGGTGCATGGCCACGTGCTCCGGCACGTGCATACCGCGCGTGAGACATAGTCTTCTGATCAGACCATCGGTCTGATCATGAGGCTGCATCGTGTGGAAGCCATTCGTTGCGTCCGAGCCATGTTGAAGCTGCACCGGTGATCTCATCTCCGATCTCTCTCTCTCTTCTTGTTCTTGTTTTTGTTCTTCTTTGTTGTGTGATGAGAAACTATAGAATCGTATATATTAAGATGATGAGAGAAAAAAAGAAGAGAGCTTTTTGATCTTGTTCGCTGTCGGTTGTCAAGTTGGTTTTGTTTGAGAATTTTTTTTTTTAAACAATAAGATATGACATATTGTGTTCTTTTATATATAAATGTATTTGATAATGGCTTGGGGATGTGAAGTCTTTGGTGTATGTGTGTGTATATAGACGTATATGTAACTATGTATGATACATTGTATCATGTACCATGATTTTTCTTTCTTTTTTATCGTCTATTTTAATGGCAAATAGTTTATCTTACTAGATACAATTACTAGATACAAGTGCATAGTTCGAATCTTGATTATGTGAACCAATGGTTCACTTGCTTCTCTCATGATTATTTCCTTCAAAACGATTTTTTCTAGTTTTTTCAATAAAATATCACCAGTAAATAATATTGAATAACAAAATTTATTTTATGGTCCTTTAGTTAGAACTTTTTTTTTTGTCAGCTAATTAGAACCTACTTAACTATAAATGATTCCAGTAGATAAATTGTTTAAGGTGGAAAAAAAGTTAATGTTAGTTATCAATTTTAAAACAGATCGTTGGTTATAGTAAAAATATATAACTGTTATTATTAAAATTCGAAATCAATACTATAATAACATTTGAGACCCTCCATAATTTGACACATAAGTAATTTAGTGTCATGAGAAATTGACACATAATCAAAATATAAAATTGATGAATCAATCAAAATAAAACACTAATACACATCACATGTTTTAAAAAAAGTTTACACATGAAGTTATGTTTATTTCATGTCTTTCTAAGTCTCTTTTTACTTAATACTAATTATGTCAAAATAAAATTAATAGAAAAATATGATTTAGAGACTAAATAAAATTTCAAAATAAATGGTATAGACATGTATTCATATATATGCAAAGAAATGTATATACTAAATTTTTTATATTTTTCTATCTAATAGCTATCATCCGATTTATTTTATTGCATAAAAAATTTTGAATTGTTGTTTGTTTTCTGTGGTAGTTTTTAACTAAATAAAAAAGATTGAATTATTGTTTGTTTTCCACTGCAATGTTTTATACTATAAATAATTATAAACTACAATTTCAAAATCTAAAATTCAAACTTCATTCAAAATTTAAAAATTATATTATTAAATCATACGATACTAAAAATACATTTGGTTAATGTTTATTGGGTTATAAATAAAAATAAGTTAGAAGTTTGAAAAAAATATACTTTTAGTATTACTTTCCTACATTATAAAAATTGTTATGTGGTTGACAATTTATGATTTCTATGGTTAATAAATTTTGTAAATTAAATTTTTAAGTGATGTTTGTTATTTTATTGTATATTAGCACAAAGTACAAAGATTTAAAGTTCATAATATTTTTAACCCTATAAAAATTCCCAACATTTATGAAATATCTATGATATAAATTAAATTATTTTACAATTTTCTATGTTTTATTGCTCACTAATAAAATTTGAGTGTATTTCTAGTTCCACATTTTATGTATATATTATTAAATATGCATATATAATGAAAATAACATATATTTTTATGCTTATATAAATTTTAATATTTACTTGTTCTATGTTTTTAAACTCATATATTATTTAATAAAAATATCCCGAAACATCGTGCGGATATTTACCTAGTATACTTAAAAGTTATAACATATTTCATTTAAAGTAGAAGATAGGCGAAAAAAAAACTTGTATAATGTTTCCATCCCAAGAATTAACATTGAAGATCAAACCAAGTTACATAACTTTTTTTTTGTTGATTAAAAGGTTTAGATCTCGAATTTTCTTAAGACAAGATCAGACCATGTAAAAATTGACGAGTCAACTCTCTCAATACGATTCGAACCAAAACTTCCTCTTTAATTCGAAGAAGTTTTACTAGATCAACACTTTGTTGGTTACATAATTTCACAATATAAATATAATAAAACTATAAAGTTATTGATGTACAGTTGATTGCAACAAATTAATCATAATGCTTAGAACTTATATTTTCTTGTAAGAAGTAAGGTTTTGATTATCATCTTAATTAATATATTTTAAAATAAAAATCATTGTAATAACTAGAAAACATTTTGAAGTGACATTGGCTTTAACATTTTTTTACAAAATTTCAAACCATATGGCATTACCAACCCATTATCAGCCCCCATGTGAAAACCCCTCTATTAAAAGAGGAGATCACGGGTTCGAGTTGCGTTGGGAGAAGTTGGTTTATCAAAAGTGAGTATTTTACCTGGTTTGATCCCGTTCTGTAGACTAGAGATCCACGAGCCATAAACATCGAGATTATAAAAAAAAAGTCTTATTTAATCACGATTTATGATGATAGACATGAACATGACCAATTTAAACTACATACATGCATGAGCACACGTGCATGCATAGATGTTGATGGGGTTGTCAAGTTTTGTGTAAATCTTTTTTTATATAACTGGTGATCGATTCAAAGCTTCCATCGAGACTATTCTTTTTGGGGAGGTGCAGTTCATGAATAGTTTTTTTTGAGTTTTTAAATGAACCGAAAGCAAATGCATATATCCGTTTGGATGTCTAGGAACAATATGAAATACTTTTTGCACAACAAATGGATCATAACATGTTAATGTCATGAGCTCGTCTCTTTACACTCCACCGCAACCGCAACCACAAGATGTTTACAATTTTGTATAAATGTTGTATGTATATGTGATATATATGATATATATCATATATTATATAAAGATTATATGGAGAGAGAAAATTAGGGGAGGAGAGAGAGGAAGGTGAGACCATATCAAAGAGATCTTACGCCGGACGATGCAAGTGGATGTTGCAACTTGCAAACTTGTTTGGACTAAGTTTAGGTGAAGAAGATTATCTTTATATTATTGTTGCCAATATTAAAATTATACTATTCTCATATAGTACAAAGGTTGTTGCATCGCGCGACTTTTGTTATTTAAAAATTTTTTCTTCCCTTTTTTTCGATTTTAAATTTATAAATACAATAACCATATGGTATGGGTATGATACTCTACACCTAGTTTCATGGATACTCGAATTGTCTATACACTAGGGGTGGACAAAATACCCGAATCCGAAAAACCGAACCGAACCCGACCCGAAAAATAGAACCGAACCCGAACCGAAACCGTTAAAATATCCGAATAGATCATAAATTTCAATATCCGAAGAACCGAACCCGAATCCGACCCGAACCGAAATATTTTGGGTACCCGAAAATATCCGAACTATAATAATAAACTTAAATATATTAATTATTTTTAGATCTAATATCAACACTATTCAAAACACTTAGAGAAAAAAATACAAATTATTCAAAAGTACCGATAACTACTTAAAATATCCCACAAATAGTAAAAAAATACTAGAAATATTGGAAATATTTACCGGCTTTTCACCTAAATACCCGAAACGAAATGATTTTCTTATTAGTTATAGATATTTGGTTATGCATTTTTTAAATATATTTCTTTTTGATTATTTTAGTTATGGATTTTTGAAGTTTTTTAAGATATATTTGGATTTTTGAAAATTTTTACATAATTTAAACGGGTATCCGAACCCGAACCGAACCCGCAAAGACCCGAACCGAACTCGAACCGAAAAATAAAAATACCCTAATGGGTCCTAAAACACTAGATCCGAAAACCTGAAACCCGAATGGATCCGAACCGAACCCGAACGGATACCCGAACGTCCACCCCTACTATACACATTGATACAAGCGGTTAGTATTTTTTTTAGTTTCTTTTGACAACTGAATGGTTCAAAGTTTGTGGACCCCTAATCCTTCCAGGACGGTATCAGTTAGAAAAGATACTCGCCTTTGACGAGTCTAAGAAGTTGAACAATATGGATTATATGCATTTGATAATCGGAATCCAGATTTACAGTATATATCAATAAACCGATTATCAATATGGATATTTGAACAATATGGATTATATTGTTTGGTTGAGCCTAGGTTTGGTCGTTCGGATTCTCGACCAAGTCGAGATCAAGTTCCGGTAGGGTATGAACCCGAAGTCTAGCCCTGCAAGGGTATTTGGTTGGGTTCAAGTTTGTATAAGTTGAGGTTGGATATTCGGGTTCGAATATTTTGGATTTTTTTGGTTTTCAGTTTTTTTTTACTTTTCGGACTTTTTTTTGTTATTTCAAGTATTTTGAGGATTTCAAATTAGTTTATGTGCTCATTTCAGATATTATTTCGGATATTTGGTTATCTTCATGTATTTATTCGGATTCTGGTCTAGATTGTTCAAATTTTTCAGGTATCCGTTCAATTTCGGATCATGTTCGGTTAATACCGAACTCAAACTATTCGAAGCTAAAGATCCATTCGAATATTTTTCTAGTTCGTTTTCAAATTCCGTTCGGATATTTCAGATTTGAATTTGGATTCTCGTTTCGGATAAAATTTTACCATATAAAATGATTATTATAGTATTTTTTTAACGAAGAAAGACATGCATGGTAATTATAATATGATAATTAATTATAACAATGCATTTTGCAACAACATTTTATAACTTGGTTACTTTTAACTTTAACTTTTGGGTATATTCTAGTGCATATAAAACAATTGTGATTCATATATAAAAGTTTAAATTAATTAACTATTTATATAGCTAACCACACCTATCTTTTCTTATTGTTTTCTAAACAAACCAATTAATAAATCTTTTGAGTTTTCTTTTTCCAAATAGCAAACTGACCGTTGCACAAAAGAAGAGGCCACGAATTGAGAGCGGGTGTGAGAAAGAACATGATGGACAATGACACCCAAGATATTAAATATTCTATTATAAAAAAGATATTAAATATTCTATTATAAAAAAGATATTAAATATTATATGAAAAATTGCCATTCTTTTTCCCTAAACTAATATATATGTTTTAAGATATTATATATTCAACGAAAATTGCCATGTCTTTTTCTCTAACTATTATATACGTTTTATAAAAAAAAAACTATATATATATATATATATATATGCGTGTGTGTTTTATCAGAAAGAACTATATATGTGACTTTGGTTGCTTTCATTTTTTCGTATAATACATGTTTCAATATTTTGTCAATAAAAATTCAGTGTCGTGGGGGGACTAGGTTTCGTGTTTTTAGGGCGAATAGTTTCTTTAGCGTTTTTGCGTTTTTTTCGATCTTTGCTTCCTATTTTCGTTGTAATTTTCGTTTTGTATTTCGGTGTCGTTTAGTATTTTTTTATTAGTGCGCTACAAGTTCATCTTTGTAACTTATGTCAAAAACAAAAACGCTAATAAAGTCTTAATATGGATTAGCAAAAAAAATTCCATGTATACTTTCACATTTTTCGACGTATGTTTTCATGATCCTCCGATCGCATCATTTTGATAATTCATGTGAGACTTGAGTCATTTGACAGAGAATGCTATAATCATTTTAGATTGTAATTTTTGCTATAAATTTCATGAGATTTTTTTCTGTTAATTAATATGTATATATATATATATATATTATTAATAAGTTTTTCTTGGTGGAAGTCTAATTTATTTGTCTCTCTTTTTGAAACTTTTAAAAGTAGAAGCTGTCTCAGAAACTTCTCTTCCGGATAATGACTCCAACAACAAACTTCACTGACCGATTTGGCTGTATTCTTTTACCATTTTCGCTTTTAATATGAAGCATGTTCTTTTTCCTAACAATAGTTTAAAAATATCAACCTACCATTTTTAATGCAACCATTTATCCATAGTTTAAGCATACACATATGAGGTTAACCCGTGATTCCTTGTACTGAAAAAGCGTATGTATACCAAGTTGATGACTCTTAGAGCAATGATGCTGATTTTAGTGGATATAGATGGACATACTCAATTGGGAGAAGAAGATGACAATCTTGATATCGAAGTGCACAAGCCAATCTCTCTTCCCTCCGCGCTCAGTTAGAAGCACTGATGTGGACTATGAAATGTATGATTGCATCTTCTACCGTGGAGACTTTTTTGCAACGGATTGTATTCAGTTGATCTCGATGTTATCCAACCCAAAAGAATGACCGGTATTTGCATCAGAACTAGAAGATTTCTAATCCTTAAGAAGTGTTTTCCCTTCGTTTCATATCTTTTATATTTCTAGAAATTTGAATGTTGTTGCAGACAATTTTGCCAAAACGACAAAGTTAAAAACGTAATTTGTATCATGTAAGAACCACGGTTGCCTCGCTTCTTTTAGAAAGAAATGACGGTCCGAAAAATTAATAAATTAGTTTTGACGACAAAAAAACAAATTTAAGCATACACACAACATATGAACAAATACAAACACACATATATACGTGTATATATATGTATGTTTGTATGCTATATTAATTAGGCAATACCTATATCTTGTATTTTACCTATATCTTGTATTTTTAGGTGGTGAATATATCTACACTAATCCTGTTATTGTAAACAGGAGAATCTTTTTCAAAAATATTGTCGTAATCAAGTTTTATGCACATCGATATACAAGTTTGAAACTATTTTGACGAATCACAAAATAATGTCATTACAGATTATATTATTATTTGCTTTGTATAAAAGGGTTGCAAATCCAAATCTACTAATCTACTACTATAGTCTAGGTGTTTGTAAGGTTGTGAATTGGATTTAATCTAAGCACAATTTTGTTTGCGGTTTGAATATAACAACAAATCATCAAATCACTCAATGTTATAGAATTTCGAGTTGATGTATACATAATATATCTTATCTATTAAAAGAGAAGTACATAATTTTTTTTATGTGCGATTTTTGAAAATTAACATGTCTTATATAAGTTATTAAATGCATGTAACATATTTAATGAATTAAAAGAAATGAAATTGACTATAATTATTTATTGACAAATCAAAAGATTATGAAGACATAAAGAGTGTAGTTATTTAAACTATTCATAATTTATATAAACTACAAAAATTTAAGTTTAGTGATCGAATGTTAGTTTAGTGATCGAATGTTTTTAAACAAAGAAATACTCCAATGTGTTTTATGTTACATTATTTTGGATATCGAATATTATTATTATTTTTTTTTTCAGATCGAATATTATTTAAACACAAAATACTCCAATGAGTTTTATGTTACATTATTTTTTACTAAAATTTTTAAAAATATTTAAATAAAATCATAAATTTTGAAAAGTAATTATATTACAATATTAATAAAAACCAAAAACATTTATAATAATAGTTTTAAAACAACAAACCGAGAAACCTGACCAATTTATGACCGGTTTGGTCACCGGTTGAGTCTTTGATTGCAAAATCCAATACAAAAACCAAACCGATTGTGTGAGAAAAGCTGCGTTTTGATTTAGGTTATAAAATATATAATCTGCGTCATCACGCGTCACGTTTCTCCGACGCCGTCGTCATGGATTCATCGCCGGAGACTAACAAAGCTTTGACGTCGACACGTTTCTCCGACCTCGAACCTCCTCTTTCCGACGATCTCATCGACGCGCTTAGCCAATCAAATTTCAAGTTCTGCACTCCGGTTCAGGTCGCGACGATCCCTTTACTCTGCCGCCACAAGGATGTCGCCGTCGACGCTGCCACCGGTTCTGGTAAAACAATAGCTTTCCTCGTACCCGTCGTAGAGATTCTCCGTCGATCCACCTCTTATCCTCCAAAGCCTGACCAGGTAAGAGAATTTGAGTAGAATCTTAGGGCTAGTAAAAGTTTGAATTTTGTGTTTTGGGTTTGATACATTCTTCTTAGAATTGAATTATAGGTTATGGGTTTGATTATATCACCAACAAGAGAACTATCGAAGCAGATTTACGAAGTGGCGAAACCGTTTGTTTCAACTTTGTCGAATGTGAACTCTGTTCTGCTTATTGGAGGAAGCCAAAAGGTGAACGCAGACATAAAGATCATAGAAGAAGAAGGAGGCAATCTCTTGATTGGTACTCCTGGAAGACTTTCTGATATAATGAAATGTATGGAGAATCTCGATTTTCGAAGTCTCGAGGTAGCTTTTCGATATCTGTTGAATGTTAGCTTACTTTGTGTTTGATAATGTTTTTGCATATGTAGGTTCTTATATTAGATGAGGCAGATAGGCTTTTGGAAATGGGTTTCGAGAAGCAGGTGAGTTACATTATATCTCGCTTGCCTAAGCAACGGAGGACTGGCCTCTTTTCGGCTACACAAACGGAAGGTGTTGAAGAGCTGGCCAAGGCAGGACTTAGGAATCCTGTGAGAGTTGAAGTTCGAGCTGAGTCAAATTCGGAATCATCTCAACAGCTGAGAAACTCCAAAATACCTTCTGGTCTCCACCTTGAGGTATAATGTCAATAGATACTGTATAAGTTTCAGAGTTGTAAGTTTTATCATTATACCGAATCTTATGTTTGAATGTATTGCATTTCTCCTTGTCTCTGCAGTATATGGAATGCGAACCAGATCAGAAATCATCACAACTAGTGGATCTTCTTATCGAGAATGAAAATAAAAAGCTTATAGTGTAAGTTCATTAATTCCATAGACTTATGAAATGAAGCATCCTTATAGATAGCCTAAATATTTCTGCAGATACTTCATGACCTGTGCTTCTGTTGATTATTGGGGACTCGTACTTTCGAGAATTCCTGTGCTGAAATCTATATCTTTTATTCCTATCCATGGGAATACGAAGCAGGTGATATATTTTAACTTTCTGTATCATCTCATTTGCCTTTTATTAATAAAGGTTTTGATGAAATATATATATATATATATATATACCTTAAACGCATCAGAATGCAAGAGACAAGGCATTAGCTTCGTTTACTGAAGCATCAAGCGGTGTCCTTCTGTACACAGATGTTGCTGCGCGTGGACTTGATATTAAAGACATTGATTACGTAGTCCAGGTAGATTTAACGATGTTTGTTTCCACTATTATGCAAAGGAATCACAGTGTACAATTTGTCATGTTTGTGCAGTATAATCCCCCACAAGACCCGAATATGTTCAACCATAGGGTCGGCAGAACTGCAAGATTGGGAAAACAAGGGAGGGGCATTGTCCTTTTAATGCCCGAGGTTTAGCTTTTAGCACTTTTACGTTCTCTCGTGTCTCATGTTCTCCATAGCTACATCCCAGAGCAAGAAAATCTGAAAGTTACTTGCATATTGCGTGTAGGAACGAGCGTATGTAAACTCTATGCGCGATAGAGGGGTCCCTTGTCAAAAGAGAAAATGTTCTGAGAGAGCATCCGATGTCATCCTGATTGTAAGAAAACCTCCACGCATCTCTCTCTCTCTCTCTCTCTCACACGGTCTCTGTTTTAGTAAGTGGTACAATGTCTTCAGATACGTTCACTAGCAAAGGACGACCGGGCAGTGTTTGAGAAGGGACTAAAGGCGTTTGTTTCCTTTGTTCGTGCTTATAAAGAGCATCACTTATTCTCCATTTTCAAGTTCGTGAGGCTCAAATCATTCTTTTCTTTTGTCTCCAAATATTTTCTTGCTCTTTTGACTTATTTTTTCCCCCTTACCTACAGATGGAGAAAACTTGAAATCATTAAGTTAGCCATAGGATATGGCCTCTTGGTTATTCCTGCAATGTCTGAATTTAAACAAGAGAGACTTTCCACAAAAGGTTTCATATCCGTTGAAGGCGTTGAGGAGATAAAATTCAAGTAGGTTTTTCTCCCTACATCCCTAAATACTTTCTATTAAATATGATCGCGTCTTTTTGCCATTTGAGTACTCGTTTTCGATTGTTTTGTTGATCGCGTCTTCTTGTAGTATAAAAAACTAAAACTTTCATACATTCGTGTCTTTGTCCTTCCTTAGGTTTGGTTTAGTGTTTTCAATGAATCATATGCTCTCTGAGGACGACGAGTAGGCATTTCTCTTAAATGTTTTTGAATAAACGCAGGGACAAAGCTCGGGAGAAACAGAGACAGCGAAACTTACGTCTAAGGAAAGAGAAAGAGGAAGAAGAAAGAAGAGAGGAGGAGGAGGCAGGCAAGAAGAAAAACTCGAAAAAGGCGGTTGATGCTTACGCTACTAAAAAGAGAAAGCTAACCGGGAAACAGAGAAGAAGCATCCAAACAGCTGAAGATGACGAAGAGATGGATCAATGTTATCGGTTAGTGAAAAAAGAAAGGAAAGGGACAATTACAGAAGATGAACTTGCAAAACTCACAGAAAGCTGATGAGAAGAAGAAACAAATCTTGAGGCTTATATATTTAGAAAATGATCTTTTAAATAGTTTTATTTAGTTCTTCTATTTATATATTAACATTTGAATTTAGATAATGTGGATTTGATCATATAAGTTCATTTAATTTTGATAGAATAGAACAATTATAAAATGTGGATCCGGGGTTTTACGGATCTTTTTGGGTATTTTGGGTTTTTGGTTCGAGTCTGGGAACGGGTTTCTTGGATTTTTTGATATTGACTCGGGTTAGGAGTTTAAAATTTATTGCTTAGAAGTTTTGGATTTTTCGGGCTTTTTCGGGTACCCGTAATATTTCGGGTTCGGTTTGGTAATACCTGATACCCGAAATACCGCCGAACGAGAACCGCTCAAGTATTTTCTAAAATTCGGTTTTGGTTTGGTTCGAATTTTTCGGGTTCGGATTTTTTGCCCAGCTCTATCTCGAGCGATGAATCAGGGACAGGCCACAGCTGGAGCTGTTTTAACCTCAATCAAAACGCAGCGTTTTCGTCCAATCGGTTTGGCTCTGTATTGGACTTCGCAATCAAAATTTTAAATACTAAACCGGTAATATAAGGCCCATCTAATAAACTTTTAAAGCCTGTGTAACTCTAAACGGCAACGTTTTGCATTTGATTTGCTGTGTTATTTTTATTTGTTGTGGTCGAGGAAGAAGAAGAAGAAGACGAAGAAGATGGGGAAGCAACCGGTGAAATTGAAGGCGGTGGTTTACGCTTTATCGCCGTTTCAGCAGAAGATTATGACTGGTCTCTGGAAAGATCTGCCGGAGAAGATCCACCATAAGGTCTCTGAGAATTGGATCAGCACTATTCTCCTTCTCGGTCCCGTCATCGGAACCTACTCGTACGCTTCTCTCCATCTGTCTCTCTTTTCAATTCGATTAACGAATCGATAGATCTATCGTTTTCGAATTCAGGATCTGATGATTGTGATGTTTCTTCAATCTGATATATGTAGATTCTATTAGGATGTGGGTTTTATCGGGATATGACAACAAAAGTTATTGATTCGTGATGAAATTCGCATGATTCTAGCTTGGTTTACTGTAGAAATTGAAGATTCATTTGATACAAAGTGTCTCTAGCTTGAGAACAGCTTAAGATGCTTCTTCAATCTGATTGTTGAGCGATATATGTAGATTCTATTAGGATGTGGTTTTATCGAACATGAGAGAACAGAAGTTTACTGATTCGTGACGAATTTCACATTGATTGGTGTCGATTTTGTTGATTTTTAGTTCGGGTTTCTGCTAAGAACATTTGAACAAATACTGTAGAAATTCAATATTCATTTGCGATACAAGTGTTTAGCTAGCTTGAGAACATGATAAGATTCTCTAAAAGCAAGTATTTTAACCAAATAGAGATGATTGATGATAATAGAATTTAACAATTCAAATCTAATGTTATAAACTTCTTGAGCGTTGTTAAGCTTGTCTATGCTCTTTCTGTTGAAATAGTTAAAGATGTGCTTATGTGATGAAGCTAAAGAGTTGATTTCTGTTGAAAGCTGACATTGCTTAGTTACGGTATCTCATAGAAATTAGATAACATCGTTAATTCGTCACCATATTAACTTTGCTTGAGTAATGTGTTAGTAACTTGCATATTGTTTATGTTGACACAATGGTTATACACTCTCTCAATCATTGTTCTTGTTTCGAATGCTTGTTTCGTAATTTTGTTGTTGTCGTTGTTGCGAATAAACGTAGGTATGCTCAATACTATCAAGAAAAAGAGAAGCTGGAGCACAGGTTTTAAGCATATTGGAGATATTCTGGTCATACATGTTTCCAAGAGACCATTTTGTTTCCGCAACACTCGAAAATAGAAGCCGAAAATTTGTTGATTTAATAATCAAACACCCTCCCGATTTTGTTGAATAGGTTTGTTGATTTAATAATCAAAGCACCCTAAGGATTTGATGTTCACATAAATTAATAAAGTGCTAAATATTATTCAATCTGTTTTGTTTGCATAAAATGATTACTAACTAAAATTAGTTCAACCAATTAGATAAAATAATGCAGAACGTGAAAAGTAAAAAATCCGATTAGTTTTAAATATTTGCATGTAAAAACTTCATATATTGAAAAAAGGAGGAGTATTAAAAGAGAAAAAAAATCTACAAAGTAATGGCCATCAACATTAATTAGTTAAACAATATCATCTCCATCTACCGAGGGTGGTCGTTTGGCAAAGTTAAACAAAGCTTGCTCTCCGCTACATACATTACACGGACAACACGGTGCAATCATCGCGGGAACAAACCATAGCAAACAAGGTAAACCAAAGTATAGAGTCAAGCGGGGCGAAATAGAATAGAGGAGGCAAAGCAGAATACAGAAACCGGACGTGTGACAGATGCGTCCCAAGCAGTAAAAAGATTCAGCCAATGAATCCGCGATTGCCATAACCCAAATCATGCAGCTCGTTAGGCCGGCAACAAAGTAGAAAACAACTAAAGATATCATAGGTGACCAAAGTTCTTCATCTAGAGGAATCTTGTGTATTCTCATGTACAAGATCACCCCAATGTTGAGGATTATAATGATGCTGCTCATCGCAACGTCATATCGTAGGTTCCCGTTCTTCCTGCAACCAACCAATAACATAACGTCAAAGTTTATATAATAACAATAATATATAGTACATCAGGGTTCGACCCTCCACCACCACCACCACAGAGTGGTGGAAATATGTGGAGCTAATGGGTTATCAGACCGGTCGTTTGTTGACAAAAAAAAAAACATTAATATATAGTACATAAAAGATTATGAGCTCGAGCTGTATTGGGAGCATTGACTCGCCAAATGTGAGCATCTTACTTGGTTTGATCCCGTCTTGAGGAGATCAGGATTAGGATTTACGGACACTGAACTTTCGGGTCAACAAAATATAGTACAGAAAAAAAGAAAATCGTTGATATGGAAACTCACCACCATGCACGGAGGAGGTCTCAGGGACTAGTAGGAGATTCATAGACAATTGTAGGAGTAGCCATGACTTTTTTTATGATCGATTGGTTGTTAATAATGGGAAAGCAAACTATGTAAAATACGTTCCGTAACTCTTCTTTTTAAACCTTTATCTATGTCGGTCTCTCTCTATATATATATATGTATTAAGAGTTAGATTACTAGTTGAATTAGGATTTGGCTTTACTAGATTACTAGTTAGTTGCGGGGATTCAAATTTGTAAATATTTTTGGTGTTGATAATTTATTATTATAGTTATATTTTTTAATGTAAAAAAATTACTATCCATGATTAAGGATAGAACTATTATCTAGAATCCGTTATTCGATCCGCTACCCGTTCCGATCCGAAAAACGGATACCCAGAGAGTTCAGATCTAGATAGTGGAATTTTTAGGTCCGGATATAAGGATCCAGAATTATTATATAATATTAAATATTAATTGTACACTTCTATGTATATTAGTATATATAATATAATTTAAATATAAAAAATAAATAAAAATAAATTATATTAACTTATAATATTATATTATATTTTATTTTCGAAAATAACTTTAAAAAATAAACTATATATTGATTTTTAAAATTTTAATTGAATTTAAATTTTAATTTTTTTAAAAAAATATATATATATAAATCCGGATCTGGATATCCGCGGATATTCGGACTTTCATGCGAATACCCGAACTCCTGATATTCTAAGGCTTCGAATTCGGATCCGAGTAGAAAATTCACGGATCCGGATATTTCAAAATAACCCGAATATTCGGACCGTTCATCCTTATCCATAATAGATATAAATATTTTTATGATATCATATCTTTTTTTTACTTTCATAATTTTAATTATGTTATTTATTTAGTAAATTATACTTTTTTGGGCAATATTTAGCAAATTACACTATTATATGAAATTTAAAATAAGGTTGCACACTTTAATACAATAACCCAATTCTTTCTTCAATTTTCCTTTCTCCCAAAATGTTTCCAAAAGACTATTTTGTTTTCGCAACACTCGAAAATAGAAGCGAGAAAAAAAAAGTCACTTTCTTCGTTGAATAAGTTTGTTGATTACCAACCAAACACCCTAAAGGTTTTGATCTCTAAATTCAAAATTCCAAAGCTCGAATGAAGATTTAGTCCTAATATGCATTTTGTTATTGTAATCAATCTAGTGTTTTATAGTTAATCCTTCATACATTTGCAACAAATGCATATAAACAAGTATGGCTAAAACTTTGACAAAGAAGATAACTTTTTAAAAAGCCATTCCTTTTACCATTATGAAAATGAAACCAAATTTTGAATAAAGATGAGAGAAATGAAATCAAAAGTCACTTAGATTACAAAACATTTCAAAAAGGTCATCATCAATCTTTCTTATCACTAGAATCTGAATCACTTGCATTATAACCTGAAACACACATAAAACTCACAATGAACAAAATAATTCAACAGATTAATTTCTCTAAAAAAATGCAAAACCAAAGTCTATTATATTTACCTGGAGGCTTATTACTCACTTGCCAAGCTGATGATCTACTTCTTGAAGCTTTACTAATCCAAGCTCGACCCTTTTCGCATAATCATAATCAAAAACACAAATACGCAATTAGGGGTGAACAAAAAAAACCGAAACCCGAAAACCCGAATCGAACCCATACGAGAAAAACGGTACCGAACGCGAACCAAACTCGGTAAAATACTCGAACAGATCATAAATTTCAAAACTTGAAAACTCGGAACCGAATCCGACTCGAACCGAAATATTTGGAACACCCGAAATATCCGAACTATAATTATATACTTAATATATTAGTTTTGTTTAAATTTATATCAAAAAATATTGTATCCGAAATATCCGACAAAATATTCTAAACATATAAAAAATAGTTAAATATACTTAAAATATCAGAAATATTCAAAACATCTACAGTTTTTTCACACTAATAATTGAATCAAACCGATTTTCATGTGAATTTTACGTATTGGTTACTATATTGTTAAAATTTATATGTTATATATATATATATATATTAGATTTTTAAAACTACTAGATACATTTGAATTTTTTTATTTTTTACTTAATTTAAATGAGTATCTAAACCTGAACAGAATTTGTAAAGATCCGAAACAAAACTGAACCGAAATTTATAAATACTCTAATGAGACCTAAACCTCTAAATCCGAAATCCAAAATCCGAATAAACTTGAACCGAATCTGAATGGGTACCCCACCCCTATACACAATTCTAAATCAGAAAAAGATTGTAGATTTCAAGAAAACAACAAAAACCCAGAAAATTTTACTCAGAAACTAATACGAAAACTTCGAAGAAAAAAAATTGAACCTTGTGTTCATCTTTGGAGATTCCATAGCCACTGTTATACATTTGTCCGACCAAGACTTGCATACTAACGTCGCCGGATTTAGCATCTTTGAGAGTATCTTGAAACCATCTTCTCACGCAATCTTCGACGACTTGAGAAAGCGGAATCCGATTTGGATCCGAACCCGGATCTGGATTCGAACCCGAGTGTGATCCTGCTTTCTCCAGCTTTAATCAAATTCGAAGTGATCGTTTTGAGCTTTTGGGTTTAATCGTCTTCTTCAAAGAAGAAGACTTTGTTACTTGTGGGTCTCTATGGGGTCTCTTGGTTTTGATTCTCGTAGGAGAGAGAGATTCTTTAATGGCGGATTCTGTAAATCTGACCTTACTTTGGATCGATTTGTATATTCAGTAAAATATTTGTTGCTTTTTGTAACATTTTATTAGACAGAGGATCAATTAATCAAATTTTACTTTAAAAAAAAGTCATTATCGATTTACTGTATAATACTCATATTTTTAGCTAAAACTACAGGTGGGCATTTGGGTGTTCGGTTCGTTCCGGATAAAAATGGATCGGTTGGGTTCTTTTGGTTCAAAGATTTAAGATCCATTCAGTTCTTGTTGTAATTTAGTTCGGTTTAGTTTCTGGATACGAGATTTTCGGTTCGGTTCGATTTCGGTTCTTTCAGTTCTAAAGTTTATGATCCACTCGGTTCTTTTTCTTAGAACCGAAACTGGAACCAAACCATATTTTTGATTTTTGTGTCAATTAATTAATTTAATTTTCCTATAAAAAAATTTATTATCGATTTACTATATAATACTCATATTTTTTAGCTAAAATTGTGAAATTTATTTTTTTTTGTCTTTTTTGTTTTTTTAGTCAGATTTGTCTTTTTTGAAAATATTATTTATGTCTTTAAAAAAATGCAACCAATAAAAAGATTTAGAGTACTAATACACATAAAACATCATATTAAATTAACCAAGACGTAAATTTTGTAAAATTTTAATGAAATAAAACAAATTTTGTTTTTTTTTTAAATCTTTTATAATGGAACAGAGAAATATAATATTTGTTATTTTTTGTCAACATTCCCATAAAACTAGAGATTTTGAGAAACTTTTTTTTTATTGAATTATTAATTTGATCATTATGAAAACAATAACATAAAGTATTACACCATTACTATTATGTAACTTGATATAAATTGCATCCATAATTGTTTTTTTTCTAAGTAAACTCACAAACAAACAAAAAAATTACATCCAAATTAAAAAATTTAGATGCAAAAATGTCAGATGAATAAGAAAAAAATATATTAGATATAAGAATGTCGCATCTAGATGCAAAATCCAAATATACTAACATAAAGATTGATTCTAAGTTCTAAGTCTAGCTTTCTCTATGTATGGATGGAGGAGAAGGCGGAGTTAAAGGCTCATCATTTTTATCTTTCCGATCACTTGTCTTGAGAGAAGAAGTCGACGGATCAATCTTACCGTCTTCGCGAGGCAATGAAGATACCGAACCCTCATCAATCTTACTCTTTTCTTCTCTTCTTTTGAAGAGATTATCCTCCACAATCTCATAAGAGTTCGCGGTCCGAACTTCTTGAGCTAGAGAGCACCAACAACAGAATAACCAAAGCGTACAATCAGCAACCGCGGGCTTCCCGCAGCAAAACTTATAACTCGGTAACTTAAACCTTTTCCTCATTTGAATTCTCCAAAAACCGCCGTAGAGCAAACCAAACAAGCAAAGCACAATCCCGGTGTATCCAAGCCCTTCCCTTACCATTTCGTTATCGATGTTTATAGCCGCTAAGTTGAATATAAAGAAAGGCGCCAAACAGAAGAGAATAAAAGTCGCGATGTGAACATACATGTTCCCGAAACCGATCCTTTCCATGTTCCAACCAAACACAAAGAATGTGCAGAACAAAGAGAGACAAGCTAATGGAACATCTTCCCATATATCGAGAATCCCACCGCTCCATTCGGGGTTACTCACATCCGTCGAAGCAAATGAATATCTCCTTTCGAGCGATAACCTACGCGATCCTTCTTCCACAACCTCCACTTGATTCTCCTCGTCTCCTCGAGGTTCATCATAATCTTTCCCAAGTGGACTAAGGATAGTATACAAACCCGCAACCGCAGGAGCAGCTATTGCAACGGATATACATATAGCTACACCTATAGCTGGTCTCTCGGATCTTCTATAGCCTAAGTTAAGACTACATAACGCGTACTGCGCGAAACAATTCAAGTGAAGCAAAAGAACAACAACCATCATATGAATCCATTCGTTCGGCTTATAAGTCCCTTTCTCGCAGTATATCTTCCTAAGCGTTATAACATCGTCTTGCTTCCATCTACAAAGAAGCACGAGGTGATAAAACCGTTTCGGATGTTGATACAAACACATTAGAGTAAACAATGCGTTAAGGATTTGGTTGTTAACTTCAAACCAAACATCTCTTTGCGCTTTCTTGCGCAAAACACCGTTCAACATACCGGTCATAACCATGAATAGAATCGCACCAGAGACAGCAACCACAAGGATCCATAAGAACAGAGCCATGTTTAAAGGGTTGCTAAGCCATTGCTTACCCATTTTCAACAAGGAAGACCATTCGATTTTCCTCGAAAACATCACACTGATTCTATCTCTTAAATTGTTGTTGCTTGAGCTGTTCACAGAGCGTGAAACTTCATCTCTTTCCTCTGTCATCTTCTTGAATCTAGCTGAAGGAGAATCAAATTTCAGAAGCTTAAGCTTACTAGAGACATCAGACAATGGCTTAGGTTTCTCTTCATTGATGAACAGAGTCTCATGAGACGTTGTTGAGAGAGAAGAAGGAGGAGATGAAACCCTAGAATTTTCACAATCCTCGATCTTATCATCTGAACCCATCTTATCGATCAACGAAAGAAAGTGAAAAGTAAAAGCAAATCCTTAAAAGCTAGTCAAAGGCATGAGCTTTGAAGCTAAAGAACAATGGTGGCTAAAAAGCAGAGATATGAAAGCGATTTCAAAGGAGATGATTCCACTTGCTTAGACATTTCAAAATGGATAAAGTCTTCGACTTTGACAAAAGATAAAGGAGAAAAAAACCTTTGATTTTGACGAAATTCGAAACTTTTTGGAGAGATTTTTGATGCCGAGAATTGAAAATTTGATGCGATTACAGAGAAACCCAGAACGAAAGAAACGGACTTTAGGGCGAATTCAGAGGAGAATTTCACAGAGATATGGTTTTGATGAAGGAAGAATCAAAGCAAAAGCTATGGTGATGGAAGAAAATTGAAGAGAACAGAGAGATCGAGAAGAAGAAGAAGAAGAAGAAGAGCGTTTCTGGGTGAAGAGCGTTTCCCACTCAAAACAGTTAAGGCGGTCACAAATAATGTTAAAAAATTTATCTCTCATAAAATTTGTTTTTTATTTATATTTTGTGCCTTTTTAACATTTATTTCAATTTTTTTAAAGTCAGAAGACATTTATTTCTATTTAGTATTTGCCTTTTCACAGGACTAATTGGAATTATTACATTTTTATAGAAATTGAGAATATTTACAGGATAAATTTGCTTAATATTACATAAAAACAAGATTTAAATTTGTGGAAGCGACAAAAAAATAATTAATATAATATGAAATGATGTTTTATAAAAATGTCTCTCTTGTATGAACAAAAAAAAATCTAAAATAGAGGGTGTAATTTAGTTTTTCTAGACAATATAAATTTTTTTTTAGAAAACCATGTTAAAAACGTATTATTTCCCTTTTTGTTTTTGACATACGTTTCATTGGCGAACTAATAGCCGACTAATAAAAAAACTAAACAACACCGAAATACAAGCGAAAATTACATCAAAGGAAAAGATCGTACAAATCGTTAAAAAACGCAAAGGAAAGTCTCTGAACCCAAAGAATACGAACCCTAGTCCCCCGACAACACACCTGATCACGAACCCTAGTCTCCGACGACATCCAAAAGCACGAACCCAACAAGACCGACGACACCCTTTCCGCATGAATCCAGCAGGACTGACGTTACTCAAAAGGAGGAACTCATCAACTACCTAACCATGAAGAACTCGATCCCAAAAAACTATACTAAACATCTAAACAAACTAAACAACTAGACATAAACACACTAAGCTAAAGGACGAGCTGAGACATTGACGATTCCTGATAATCAATGGCCATAACCTACAAAATAGAAAGAATCGGCCTACCAACACAGACCAAACAGTCACATATTGGCACTAGGATGATCAAATCCAAGAGCATGACTCCTTCGACGAAAAGCGGCTCTTAATGACTCTAAAGGTAGTCAGAAACGTATACATTATACGTTTGTGTTTGTTTCAATGTTTGAATAATAAGTGTTTAAACTAGATTTTGACCTACGCTTCCAAAGCGCGGGATTCATATTTTTGATATAATCAAATACAAAAAAGAGATTTAAAGATGATATTAATTTTTGTTATAAATAAACAAAAGTAAAGAACAAATACTTTCATAGATTTATTAACGATATGGATTATTGATATCAAAATGAAAATTAGTTTCTTCTATAATATATTTACGTCAGAGGCTAAACAATGATATGGTCAATTCCTTTATAATACCGTTGTTGAATTTTTTTCTGTAGAAATCATATAAATAATTTTTTTAAATACAANTCTATATTAAAAGTTCTCATAATTTTAGTTTTTTATATTTATATTTTAATTTTTTCTATATATATGTGATATGCAATGCTTTTAAAACCATATTGGTCCGGTTGTCAGATCGGATTCGACCGAAAACCAGATATTTAGTCGGGTTGGATCAATGATAAACTCAAAGAAAATTAGATCGGCTAACCAAATTAAACATGTAAATAACCAAAACCGATGAACCAGTGAACATTATTTGAAACGGATTCAATTCTTAAATA
>OVAN01005386.1:0-23618 GCA_900406275.1 Anastatica hierochuntica | reverse complement strand
GTCAATAAGAATATGAAGTAAGTGCAATGCGCATAAGCAATAGTTTGAAATAATCATAAAGCATAGATAATCCATAAATTGACTCAATAAAACATAGAAATGACTCAAAAACATACCAAAAACAAAAGAAAACATAAGTAACCTCCCCCAGACTTATCTCACACCGTCTCGGTGTGAAACAAATCTAAAGGAATGGGTAAGTAGCAATAATCCATAGAAAACAAGGAAAGATAGATAGGTGAAAGAGAACTACTAGTTGCGTTGGAGCTGCTAGATGCTAGTGCGCGTCTAGGGCGTCTGCCCGAATCTCCGGAAACCGATTCTGCTCTTCCCTTGCGACGAATCTCGTGCTGTCGAGCCGCCTGCTGTGCGCGTGCTGCCCGAGTCTCCTCACTAGTATCCTCGCTCTTTGTCTCATCCTTGTCATCATCCGTAGCAGGTTGTGGTGCTCTGCGTCTGACAGCACCCTCGCGAATAGCATTCTGAGAAGTACAAGAGGAGGACATAATCATCCAATAAATCCTGGAGAAACCTCTGGCCATGCGCAGCATAAGAGAGCTCGTCCTCTGATGGCTCTAGACTGTCCAAGTCCACTTCTCTGCAGCAGACGCAGAGTCACGTGGTGGCTCAGAGAGCTCATAGGCTCTAAATTCCTCCGGAAATAGCTCAACTATTTCTGCAGCAGATGCAGAGGCACGTGCTGGAGGCATATGAGCCTCGTAATCAGCGTCATCAGCTACTCTGCCTCCAGCAGGACCTGAAGAACCCTTCTTGAAAGAAGGTGGGCATGGAGATAGACGCTCTGGAGGAGGTAAAAACTCAACCCCTGGGGAATCAGCAATGGATGTCAAGTCCTGACATGGAAGCTCAATGTACAACGATCTCTGCTAGCGGTCCTGGAAGTGGTAGATGAAAGGACTCGAAGAGTCAATAGTTTCCTTCTAGGGAGAGGCTAAAATTGCGTAGTCAGAGAAATGCTTCACATCGATAAGGGCGTAGTGCGGAGGATGCCAGAAAGTCTTGTTCTTCGGTGGCCTGATCTCTAACCGCATGCAACCTGAGAAATCTCAACCAACAAAACGCAAAAGCTTGGTGATAAGAGCACCTGAAACGAGGGCCTTCTCCTCCAAAGCTGCAACTTTGAAGAAAGCAAACTTGTCAGCAACAACCGTTGCCATGTTGAGATCCGCAGCAGTGATATAGCGAATCTCACGAGCATGCTCCCAAGTGTGACCAATCCCGAGAAAAAGAAGTCCCAACTCATCGTTGGTCACAGCAACCTGGATCTTCTTGGCGTAGATGTGCTGGCTACTAATCTTAGCCGCAAGACGAAGGACGGGGTTGCAAATACGCGACTTCTTGGCCTCTCGAGAAACAAAATCGCCAGCTGCGATAAAACTCCAAAACTCAGAAGCTTGAGGTAAAGTGGGCACCCAAGCAGCTCTCCCCTGTGCATAACCAAAGACACGAGCCAAATCCATAAGAGAGATGGAATGGAATCGGCCTCATACGATGAAGGATAACATGCCCTGATCAGCCACCGGATTGTCCAAATCCGAGTATACACATCGCGCGGACGCCAAGAATTCCCGACACAGATTGGGATAGATATACTTCTGAAGCTCCAGCAAGACTCGGAGACCCATCCTTTCGAAGATAGTGTAGAGGTCTTCTCAAAGACCCAAGGTGTCTAACAGCTCGTTGTCTAATTATCACGTCATACTGAACTCGATATGCTCCAGATCCACGAGAAATTGAGTATCGAACTGGTCCCATTCTTGAGTAACAGGACGGTTGGCGGGATGCTCAAGGTCAGTGCGCTTGAAGCGTGTGTGAACGGCGGAGGTATATGGTTGTCGAGTCTCGGGAACCTGTCCTTGTTTCCTGCTACCCATAACCTATGTAAACAGAAACAAACACTCGAAACTAAATCAGTTATCAATTCAAAAACCAACAAACACGAAAAATAGCTCAAGAACATTCAAGACATCAACAAAAACATCCAATTTTTCGTTTTTGTAATCGTAGCTCAAGTGAAAGTTATCAAATTCATCGCAATCACCAGCAAAATTCTCACAACGTGGTCATGTTTACGCATCTAGAGAAGCATTATATCAAAGTTTCGAGCAAAATTTCAGTATCTCAAAACCGCAAAGTTCCATCCGAAAATCATCATATCTAAACCCAATCCGAATTCCAAATATTATCTAACACGATCATAGCACCGTTCCACAACTATTTTGGAATAAACAAGCAAAAATCAAAGTTCCACAAAAACATACTAAAAAGTAACAAAATTTCAAACTCAAATTGCGGATGCATACCTTCGATTTTGCAAAAACTGATCGGATAGGATTAAAGAGGGCGAAGAGTAGATGGATTTAGAGCCAAAAATCACTCTGATCCGTTGAGAATCGAGGGAGATCAAGCCTTGGTGAATTTGTGGGCGAAAATTTTAAAAATTTGGTTCTGAGGAAAGTGACCTGTTTTCGCGAGATATATCGTGTAAACGAGACAAGGATCGATCGATCCTTGTCCAATGAAGGGACAGGGATCGATCGTCTTTGTCCTTTTGTGATTTCGGACAAATTAGACAAGGATCAATCGATCCAGGGGCAGGGGTCGATCGATCTTTGTCCTTCTGTGACTTTGGACGAATGAGACAGGGATCGATCGATCCGCGGACAGGGATCGGTCGATCTCTGTCCTTCTGTGAGAAGTTTCCTGTTTTCTTTTTGGATTAAGCTAAAAACACTAAAACGTCAAAAATAACAAAAACAAAAAATCAAAGACTCAAAACAACCTAAGACAACCTAAAACTTAAAAAGAAAACTATCTAGTGGGTTGCCTCCCACTCAGCGCTTGTTTAAAGTCTCGAGCCTGACTGTAATGCGAATCAGACGGCAGGTGGATCCGTCAAAAGAACTTGCATTCTTTCGTCGGATGGCTCGTCTGCAATGTATGGCTTGAGCCGCTGGCCATTCACGGTGAATTTGTCTCCATTGTCGTCAAGAACGACAGCTCCATAAGGTTTGACCTCAGCAATCACGAATGGTCCCGACCAACGTGATTTGAGCTTTCCTGGAAACAAACGCAAACATGAGTTAAATAAGAGTACCTGATCTCGTGCAGCGAAATGGCGTGGGATGATCCTCCTATCATGGAATGCTTTGGTCCGCTCCTTATAGATCTTGGAGTTTTCGTAAGCATTTAGACGTATCTCATCGAGTTCATTTAGTTGAATCATCCACTTCTCAGCTGCAGGCTTGACGTCGAAATTCATCAGCTTGGTAGCCCAAATCTCTTGATACTCGAGTTCAACGGGCATGTGACATGACTTTCCGTACACCATGTGAAACGGTGTAATGCCCAGTGGCGTCTTGTAGGCGGTTCTGTTTGTCCATAGAGCATCGTATAGCTTCACATACCAGCCCTTACGCGTCTTACCTACAGTCTTCTCTAGGATTCCCTTGATCTCCCTGTTGGAAATCTCAACTTGTCCACTTGTTTGAGGATGGTAAGGTGTGGCTACATTGTGTCTGACTCTGTGCTTCTTCAGCAAATTCACAAACAATTTTTGATGAAATGGGATCCTCCATCACTTATGACCACTCTTGGTACCAATTTGAACATTTTCAAAACTACTTTGGCGTCATTAGTGGGGCTTGCCAGCGCCTCAACCCACTTGGAGACGTAGTCTACTGCCATCAAGATGTATTGATTTCCATAAGAAGATGGAAAAGGTCCCATGAAATCAATTGAGACAACCATGGTTGATAAACTCGACTATGTGAGTGTAATGGATGATTTTGCAGGCAAAAATGCAAAAAGAGCTATATTTCGATATTAGAGTTTCTTGGCTATGGTTTTCTTTTCTGTTTTTTAAGATTTTATGAAATTATGGACTGGTTAGTGAAACTTTTGTAGGAATTTTCATACTATGATTAATTTTTATTTTGTGTTATGTAAAAGGGCATCTCGATAATAATAACCGCGTAGGGTATCAAAATTCATCGGACCGGCACTGAGTGAGCAGCAAATGTTAAGAGTAATAATACCTTTGCCTACAACAAACAAACCTTAAACACAATAATTTGTAATCACACTCTTTAAAATGTTAAGAATAGTTATGCCTTAGATAAACACTCTTCTCTCCTACATGTTTCCTCTATCCGCTAGCCTTGTTTGTCGCCCTTATAGCCTGAAACTGATCAAACATAGTCTTCTCCCTAGACCTCTCAGCCTTTGACTTGTGGATACTCTCCATCGATCAAGACACGCTTGTTCTTAAAACATTACCTTTAATAGGCATGTAAATGTCATGGTACATATGTTTATCAGTCTTCTTCGACTCTCTGTAAGCCTTCAACAAACGTATTAGGACAAGCATCCTAGGTGATATGATCATGACCAGCAAAGGAACTAAAGAAGCTAAAGAGATGGAGCAACAACTTGAACCAGAGTTTAATGGAGTTAAAAAAGGAGAAAAGGAGCTGCTTGAAGCTGAGGAAGTAGAAGTCAAAGACTTATATGTGCCTCTTGGTCCAATGACTCGGTCTAAGGCTGCAAGATTCAAGCAAGCTTTATAACAACTCTTATACACTATCCAGGGCAGTCTTGAGTATGCTTATCCAACTACTATGGTTGTGATTCAAGCTACTTGAGCAAATCGTCACGAGAGGTGTTATAACTTGCACTCTTTTTCCCTTCACTTGGTTTTGTCCCAATGGGTTTTCCAAGTAAGGTTTTAAATGAGGTAAGGCCACAACACTTAAATAAAAGACCTCTTGATGAAATTCAAGCCGAAAATAAGTGATATATTCTATGCTCAAAGGGGGTGACAAAAATCAGAAGGAGAGGAGCCAACTTTATGTTCAAACTTAGTATTTAATGTCTGTTTTGATTTCCAAGGCTTTGTGCATGTACAAGCCTTCATTTCTCATGCTCTCTCTCTCTCTCTCTTTCTCTCATTTCTTCTTTATATTTTCGTGTATCTCCTTGTAGAAAACTTATCAAACACTTTCTTATTCAAAAACTTTTTCTCTGAAATCTGTTTGATCAAAAGCTTGTATAGTGTATTCGGATTATGTCCTTGCATTACAAGCACAATTCTTAAAGTCTGAGAGTGATTCCACACCTCTTAAAAGTTTCTAACAATTCATCCTTACACTCTTATTCAGTGTGTAACTCAGAAAGTCTTGAAGAGATTCGCAACTTCTAGAAGTTCACCCGATTCATTCAATCAGCCATTGTTTAAGCCATAGTTTTCTAATCATCATCATCCCAACTCATGAAGTGCATCAAGGGACGAGATCCTCTCATTTAGGATCATATAAAGTGGTATCAGAGCAAACTTCATGAACAGGTTGTGTTTTTCCTTGTCAAATCAAACCCTGCAACTATTAGACGTTTCGTTTTTGTTTTTACTAAAAGAAAGACAAATCATATTCTTGAAAATTTCAACCATGTTCTAAATTGATTTGCAAGCTTAGCTTGTCAATTTCATGTCTTAGGAACTTTTCTAGATTGATTAAACTCCATAGATTACGAACTGATTTTGTTTTCATCAAGTTAAACTCTGATTTTGTCTACAGCGCTAAACTAATCAGTTCAGAAATCTTAGAAGAATCTGAGAGATTGGAGTGTTTTTCGTGATCTAAAGCATTTGTTAAGTTGTTTATCTTCCTTAAATCACGAATTGATATGGTTTGGACTTTTAATTCAAGTTATCGATTCCAAAAATCTGTTTAGTTTGCTAGTGATCGCTAAAGCATGTTCTAAACCGTTCTGTTTTGCAAATCAGATTTTGTTCTTTTAGAACTTTTTACTAGATGTTTGTCTTGTATTTCAGGTCAAAATGACTGAGGAGAACAAAGGAGAACTCAGCAACGATTGTAAACCCTTCGTGGAAACAATCACAGCCAATTTGACTCAAGAATTCCAAAATCAGATGGATGAATCTCGATTAAAAAGACATCACACAAATGGCTTAAGGAAAGAAACTCAAGGGAAAAGAAAGAGAATTCGTAATGAAGAACTTGAACCTAAACCACCACGTTGAATTTGTGGAGATAATCCCTCAAGCTCTCATCTGGGTGTTGCTTGATTTGGTAAAGGTCGTTAGAGTCATGTCTCATAACTCGGCTGTTAGCAAACTGCTCGATGAAGTGATCCATTAGAATGGTAATGGAGTTGATGGAGCCCTTGGCGTTATTGTAGTACCATAACAGCGTTGGGCCTGTGGGGGTTGCTCCAAATCCTTTGCACATATAGACCTCTGGGTTCTCGTAACCGATGGGGGCGGTAAGCATGCGTTGGCGATACTTCGAGATGTGCGTATCTGGATCAGTGGTCCCATCGTATGGAGTCATGGTTGGCCAAGAGAACCTCTAGGGACTTTGCGTCAATGAAGGGCGTATCTACGTTGGAGTTGGGAGTGCTCCTGATAGTCGATGGTGCTACTCCTGATAGGCGCTTGATCATGTTCTCCATGGCTTCTAGCCTCTCTGTTAGTATGGCTTCTAGACCTATGGCCTCGTTAGCGTTTCCCTCGTAGGATTCGCTAGGGCCGCTATGATGGTAAGAGCTAGGGTTTCGGGTTAGCACTGAGCTTGGAGTCTGTTTTGTCTGAGCCTCCTTAACGACTTTTTGTGGAGTTTCACCTAGAGTCTACATTGATGGGTTTTTCCTTTTGAACCTAGCACACCTTTCGTCTTTTTCGCCGTCGAGGCTTTGAGAACCATGCTCTTGTCTTCTAACTCCTTTAGATGAGCTTCGTTCTCCCTTAGTTTCCCCATGATCTGCTCATGCTCTTGAAGCTCTACCGTGATCGCCGCGTTGTCAGCTGTCTCAGGTACTTTCTCCTCGGTTTGATTCGCAGCTACTTCCTCTTACGTGGCTTCGAGGTTTTTGTTGCTTCCTAGTTCGGATGAATTGTCAGATTCGCTCATCTTTTATTATTTGTTCTCGTTGAAATCTCCCCCTCTTTTTAGCGCAAAACTGTTGGGGATTTTTTTGTTATTCTTCAATGGAGAAGAACAAGAACAAGGATTAAAGGTTTTTAGGGTTTTTATTAGAAGGATGGGCGAAAAAGGCAATGCTATGTAAAAGACTCTTCTTTATTAATATTCAAGAGAGATCGATTACAATAGTGTATGTTTCTGTCAAAGCTTTCGGATCTTTGAATTAGGGTTCTTCCCTTTGTATTTATAGTCTTCAAATTAGAGTATTACCATATATTTTATGGATAACTTCTACATTCTAACTTATCATACGAAAAGGAATATTTCCCTAGATTCATTAAGGCATTTTTCCTTCTCTCTTAAGATCTTAGACCGACTAAGGGGATATCCGCCCTACCTCGGCTATGACATTAGCTTGGTGATGGTGTCCTTGGCTATGACCTAGGTTAGTACCTATAAGTAGGGATTTTGTCTATGTGTCTTGGTCTAGGCTATGGTCGGACTCTAAGGGAATAAAATTACCCCCAACAACTGTCGTGGTTCACCCAGACCTTAATGTTGATTCGGCGTCTCCTCGATAGAGTATGTCCATCAATATAATTGAGTAAGTAGAGTATTGAGTAATAAAAAGGTCAAAGGAGTGAAAAGCATTAAGAAGAAGCCAAACATAAAATGGGACGAAAGCCCCAAGGGCATATCAGGATTAAAATTTTGGGTCTCAAAGTCATAAAGAGTTTTGAGGCTAAACAACCTAAGAACGAGCTCAATAGCACAAAGACCCAAGAAAAAAGTTCAGCACCCACCAAGAAACTCACGCCGGGCAAAATATGGCGCTGGTCGAAACCAATGCATAAAAGTCAAGACGACAATCGTTGACTTCTATGGCTCCTCAATGAAAAGCCATAAGATGTACAAGAACTCTTGCTACTTGATAGATTATCAAGGTTTGCCTTGGCCTCTACTTGTGGGAATGATATCCTTGCGATGAGGGGTTGATATGATCCCTTAAATAACGAGGGAAAGGTCATTTGATGAAGTATCTATATCCCACATTCAAAGACAATGGCTACCTCAGAAGTCAGTTCAGATTTTCATGACCTAGGGCCAAGACTAAGGCAAGGGATGGACCAGAGGGGTGGAAGCCAAGTCAGATGCGATAGAAGGCCATGACGACAAGTTTGAAGAATAAATAAATGAAAGGAGAAGGAGCTTGCTGATTTTATTACATCATCATAAAATTTATTACAAAGGAACGGTGACTACCCAAATATTACAAATCATCTTCTTAAAAGAATGATAACTATTACATTGGGTTTCATCAATACATCTCGAACGACTAAGTTAAGGTGAGAAGCCATGCAATGCCCTAGAGGACTTCTGCTGAAGCTAAAGACTCCTCTCATCCTTGGACCCAGAGTTCCTATCTACAAAAGTCAGATCCACACCAGGAGTTACATCAACTACCCGCATGGTAGATCAGATAAGACCAAAATATAAACACCAGGGCCAAAGATAGGGAAGAATATAAACACCCACAACCTTAAGAAGACTCGAGTCCTTCTATTGAAATGGTGGCGATAGACCTCGTAGAGTCCAAGGGGACCCAAGCCCGTTCATTGTGGTTGTTGTGGACACAATGGCCCAACACGGCATGTCGACCATACTAAGGGTTCCTCCGTCTTCCGACCATGATTTTTGGTGCTGATACGGCTCATCTTCAGTCTAAAGAGTCGTCTTCACTCCATTAATCCTCGTCATGGAAAGCCTTGGCAGCATCAAAGCTAAAATAAACGCCAAAGTTGTTCAGTATGACATAAAGAGATCACCAAGGTAGAATTCCATTCGGATAGCTATGGCGATAGCTGAGGCAATGGCCCACCATCGCCACCTAGCTTGATGTTAGATCTCGAAGGTTGTCACTCTCTCAGCACAGGCGTTGCGCACCTTAAAATCGGGTTCTTAGATCCTTATACCATGAAGATCTCTGTCCTAAGACGATGAAGGGAATCTAAAGGTGGCCCCTAAGTATGGTGAAGTCCAAAAGACTCCAAAGTGTTTCTGAAGTTGATCCTTAGACGATTCCATCTTAGACCAATAAGCCAGAAGGAAAGATAATCAAGATGCATCTCCACAAACACGATTGATGGGATGCTAAAAGCCGCACTTTAGCGATTTCTCCAAGTTCTTCAAAAGGATCAGATAACTAAGGCGTGATGATTCGCTACAAAGATCGAGGAAAAGTTACCTTAGTACCAGAAGTTGAAGCGACAGAGATGCGAACGACAGGAGCTGTTAGATATCATCAAGATCGGAAGAAAAATGGTCAGAACCTGCTCAAAGATCCTTAAAGAAGACCATCAATGGTGAAACCTAAGTCGAAATCGAAGATCTACTGCCATCACATCAACACGATCACTACCAAGGAAAAAAGAAAGCAAGATCTACCAGAAATATGCCAAGGACTTACCCGGAGAAGCAAAGAATGTGGTGGTCTCTTGAAAGAAAACCCTAATCTGACTATGAGGAGGCAAGCAGAAAGATGAAATGACCAAGACTCATCACTTTCCTTCCTATTTAACCCTAGTGATAATGAGTCAAAGAAGAAAAGAGAAGCCCATATTACGCCATAAAGTTCAAGCCCAAAAGTTCATCTAAAAGATGCGGCCCGCTAGCGCTAATGAGACTCACCAAGGATGAAGCTATAGCAGCGAGAACAGGTGATACCAATGAGAGCGATGGCTGAAGCTACACTCTAATTCGTTAATTTTACAACGTGGATCCCCAACTAAGGTATGAACCAAAATCTCTTGTGAAATTATCTACTCTTCAAATTCCACACGTGGAAAATGAAGAGTGGGGAAAAACTGTTAGGGGTAATTTTATTCCCTTAGAGTTCGGCGATAACTAGACCAAAGAGACATAAACAAACTCCCTAGTTGAACGTGTGAACCTAGGCCATAGCTAAGGACACACCGCCAAGCCGAGGTCATAGCCGAGGTAGGGCGAATATCCCCCTTAGCCAATCAAAATCTTAAGAGATAAGGAAAAATACCTTAACGAATTAGGGAAATATTCCTTATTGTATAGATAGACTCGAATATATAAGTTACCCATAAAGAAATATGGAAATAATCTGATCGGAAACTATAAATACAAAGGGAAGAACTCTAGTTCAATGATCCGAGATTTTATGCACAAATACTCATTGTAATGAATTCTCTTAAAACCATCAATAAAAGAAATCATTTTCACTCCTCTTTTGCTGATCTCTCTAAAACCCTTGGTCTCTTGTTCTTGTTCTTCTCTATCGAAAAATCACCNCCCCCCCCCCCCTACCAAAAAGTATTTGTGCTTCTTTCCAAGCTAGGAAGTCAGTTTCTGCATTTCTTCGAATTTCTTTGATGTCTAATTCTATCCCTTGAAAAAAATTTTGGTTCCTTCCTTTCTATATAAACCACATAATCCATGATAAAGTATCATGACTATCTCGATCCTTGTTTTGTAGAGGGTTTCTCTAAAAAAGATAATCCATATTAGAATAAATCGATTCTGTTGGGAAACTCTCAGGTCGTTCCAGGTTTATGCAATTTGCCCAGATTTGTACAATTGACAGACATTCAAAATATATATGATTGATAGATTCATCAGAGGTACTACAACGCTTGCACCTAGTATCACATTGTATTCCCCTTATTACAAGTGTCGTAGTTACTGTCAGGCTCCCTATGAGCATTTGCCACAAAAATGTTGTGTTTTTAGAGGGCATCTAGTCTTCCATACATGTGCCTTTAGAATATCCAGACTCGGCCCCCAACCATAATTTTTTATTCGGTATACTTCCAATGAGTGGAGAATATAGTATCCTGATTTAACTGTATATTGTCCCAATTTCGCAAAGTTCCATATCAGGCCATCATTTGTTGGAAAATGACTTGGCGGGATACCCCGAATTAAATCTACATCCTCTGGTACAATAAGTTGTCGTAGAAGTGGTACACGCCACTGCCTTATTGTGGGATCTATTAAATGATTCACCTCAAGCGTAGGGTGCCAATCACTTCTCGGTCCACGTGCTAGTTGTGGTCGTGGCTCTAGTATCCTTGGATCATTCGAAACTGATTTGTTAATCTTAGAGCCTACCCTTACTCGAACACCTTCTCTGAGTATTTTTTGTGTAGCAATAATGCTTCTCCATCCAAATGAGTGAGAATACGGCTTCTTGGCTTGTATAGGATGTAACTTCCTGTAGTATCTACCTATCAATACTCGGGCGACCAATGAGTCAGGAAACTGAATGAGTCTCCATAACTGTTTGGCCAATAAAGCTATGCTAAAGTCTTCCAAAGATTTAAAGCCTAAACCTCCTTCATTCTTAGGAACATACAATTTTCCCATGCAACCCAATGGAGACCGCGATTATATCCATCGAAGCTTCACCAAAATTGGAAAATCGCACTGGTTAACCTTTTAGTTAAACCTTGGGGGAGCTTGAAGCATGAAATTATATAATTGGCGAGTGCAAGGGCAACTGACTTAATCAGAATTTCCATCCCCCCCCTTTCGATAGGAACTTTGAGGACCAACCATTGACTCGGTCTCTTAAGCGTTCCCTAAAAAAGTTGAAAATCTGGCTTTTTGAGCCTCCTAAACTTTCAGGGATTCCTAACTATGATCCCATACCACCTTCCTTCATAATGCTCGTTCTAGGTTTTATCATATCTTTTGTTTGTCCTGGGGCAATCTTGCCTAACATAATTGTGATTTTTCAAAATTAATGACTTGACCTGAGGCATACCCATAATCGCTTAAGACATCCAAGATTACTTGTCTTGTGTATCATCCGCTTTACAAAAGAATAGGCTATCATCCGCAAATAGTAAGTGTGATACTGCTGGACTATGTTTTACTGTAGCTGTATTTTAGAAAGGCATTTTATGTCTACGTGGACACTTTAGAATCTCTCAATCAATTCCTTTTTATTAGTTAGATTTTTTATATATATTTACAAAAATAGATATTTGTATATAACGATATGATATTACAAAATTAGATATTATTTAGAATGTAATTAGCTATTTTTCTATATAAATCGAGTCAATTGTAATATTATATTTATGAGAATCAATACTATTATAATGCTTGTGCCTCTCCAAAAGAGGACACCTAAGTATTTTAAGTCTCTAAAAATTTGACACCTCATCAATAAAAAATTTAATGAAAAATTAAAACCTTTTAGTATTCCATATCAATTAAATTCTATATATCAACCTTTTAAGTATTTTGTTTTTTTATTTGGGTTGTAATCAGAAATCTTTAAGTTTCTCAAATCAATGATATAATTTTTGTAATAGCATATTTCTATATCAACCTTTTAAGTATTTTGTTTTTTATTTGTGTTGTAATCCTAAATCTTTAAGTTTCTCAAACCAATGACATAATTTTTGTAATAGCATATTTCTCTTTCTCTTATATTCTCTTATCTTCTCTCTCTCCTTGTTACCATTTTCTATTCTCAATAGGATCTTACTATGAAAAAGAAGAGATAGTGCATGAAAACTTTAGTTTGAAAAAGTTAGTCAAGTAAGAACAAATTAACACTCTATCATATAGGAAGCAAATCAATATGGCTATAACTTCTACTCTTAAAAAAAATTTACGTAAATAATAAAAAATATTATGGAAACAAAATAGTAATATTTAATTTAACTAAAGTTTACAATTTGAAAATGTTAAATTTAATTTTGCTCGGTCACTACATTTATTATTATACTAAAATTATTATATGATTTGATATTTTTAATTAAAAATAAATAAATATAATTTTCAATTACAAATGGCATGAGCCCTAATTTAGACCAAAAAATAAAAATTTGTAATAGGTCATATTGAAATGCATTCACATCACATGTATATGATATGAATATAAATAAAAAATGAAATATTAATCATTTACTTTCTCTAATATGCATTATATATTATCACAATATTTTCTATATTATTGTTCAAACAATTAACTAGGTAAATGTATTAAATTCAAAAATATGACTAAATTATATTTATGTCAAAAAATTTATTGCTAAATTTTTCATTTTATATTCCTAAACTCTAAAAGTTAATTTTTGTTTAATAAAGTACTAGCTAACTATTATATTGTCGGGTTTTGACATTTATGATAGAAATGTTACAAAGATTTTGCGAGAATATTCTATACTTGTTATAAGGTTTCCAACGCTATTATTCATCATATATCTTATCAACGTAGTTAGCATTTTTAATAGTAATTTTGTATTGTGAACTAAGAGTATGTAGTACTACAATACTACAAGTTACATAAATACATTAAATTAATAAAAGATATAAAAAAGTTTGATGTAGACTTTTTTTAGTTAATAAATATGTCAAAATTAGTAAAATAATCAAAAATAAAGAAAAGTCCCGCCACGTACTGCGGGTAAATTATCTAGTTCAATAATAATAAAATTTTAAACACTATTGTGTTTTTCTTTTCATCAAATTTATCGGAAAATAACACCATTATTGCTCTTTGAAAAGCAAAATAAACGTAAATCTCGTAAACACAAATTTCATAGACATATAAAAAACATACAAATAAGAAATTAACAACATGTCCACTTTGTGTCAAAATAAAACCCGCCCCATTTAGCAGTGACCTAATTTTTTCTTTACTAAAGATAACATTTGAGATAATATATCAACAAAAATGATAATAGCTTATTATATTTTCACTTTTTAAATAATATTGACATAGTAATTTGGCTTTAGACATTTTATTTAAAATCTTTCAAAACTTACTAGTATTTATTTGGGAAATAACCTGAAAAATACAGTAATTATATAATATTTGCTAGAAAAATGCACAACTTTTTTTACTCCCTGTTTAATATACGAACTATCTATAATTTTTAATTTAATACATGAAATTTAAAATTTTGTGATTTTCACACTCACGATTTAACATATGTTAACACCATTAACAAGAATATTTTGATGGTGTTAAATTTTAATAACACAAAAATTTATTAAGGGAAATAGATATTTATGCTCATAGTAATTTTTATGTCCCAAATCAATTTGGAGGAAATTGAATGCCACCACAAACCCTAAAATTCATGCCAGTCGATTTTACTCACCTTGATTCTCAATAACTATATTGTTTTGCTTTATTACAGTATATGTTGGAACTGAGAGAATGATAGTTTCGATGGAAGAATGGATCAAGATCATGAACTGACATGGATGTTCTCAACGGTGTGGAGGCGAATTTAAAGTGATGGCTACGATGTGCTTGGTAGGTAAGTCCAGTGAGAAAATTTTATGCATGATGATTGTTTCAAGAGCTGGCATTTTGTTCCTAACAAAATGCTATTAACTGAATTCCATGGATATGATATGTAAGGTTTTAAACCTAAATCTTGAGATTCTTTGAGCCTTAAGTATGCTTGATATTTAGAATTGTTGTCTTAGTAACAGATTGGAAATAAACCTAGATCTAATGATTGCGTCAAAGAACACACACATTGTTTACCCGGAGTTCGCAAAGCTACATCTCCGGGGGAAGAACGAAACTTCCATGATACTACTAGATCAAGATCAATGGTTTAAGAGGTGTTACAACACAAGAGATTTACTCACACTGCTATTTGCTTGCAGGTGGCTACATAACTGGCTTAATCAAGTTCGATTAATAAAGCTCAGGACATAAAGAGATGACGACGATTTCAGACCACCAAGCAACAAAGGATACGACCAACGCAAATGGAAGACCACCAGAGCTAGCTCAAGCTCTAATCGGAAGAGAAAGTTACTAGAGATCCAACGTAGACCATCACGACTCTCTCTTTCTCTTCTCTAAACCTTTTTACCTCTCTCAGTATTTCTCTATCTCTCTGTTTCTCTGTTTGTGACTAAGGAAGAAGAAGCACTTGTGAGTCGTTAGAGTTTGTTATAACAAATTCTATCTCTTAATGACGACGTTTAAGATTGATGGCGAACTGGAGCTCGCCGTTTGTGACCCAGTAACAATCGGTCCATGAGTCAATTTTGCTTAGACCCATTTAAAGTCTTTTCTCCAAAACGACAACACTTACAATCTCCACCTAGTCGTATGAGAAACCACAGTCCTTTCAGACACAAACACTTATCCTCTCAATCCTAATCGCCGCAGTCATAATCTTCTTCCTTCAGTCTCAATCACCGTTAACCTCTCAACCATCGCCGTCTTGCTTTTATGGCCAATCGCGCATCATCCTCCAAGACTCTGCGATAGCTCGGTAAGTAGCCCTTGATCTAGACTTCTCGTCTTATCTTGGTACCTGAGATCTGACCTGATTTTATCTCTGCATGTCACCTGATTTTTCCTCTGATGACTAACCCTTTCTTGTTTTCGTGTTTTTCAACCTTTCACTAGCTCGTTAACGCACTCAACAATCTATGGGAGAGTTGGACCCAGACTTCGTTTGTGTCAGGTAATCCTTCTTTCTTTCTCGATTCTTCAAGAAACTAACCTGTTTCTTCTTTTCCACCTTTGTTGCGAGATACTCAATCAACATGAGCATCTCACTGGTGTGTGAGATAGGATCACAAGGAGACCGTAAGCGTTACTAGACATTGCTCGAAGATTTTACCAAGTAACGCCTTAGTTAGGAAATCAAACGCATTTAGGCTAGTATGAACCTTTTGTAAATCAATTAAACCCTCCTCAATCTTGTCCCTTATGAAATGATACTTGGTCAGAATATGTTTTGTTCTGTCATGGAACACAACATTTTTGGCCAAGCAAATTGCACTATGTGAGTAACAAAATAACTTGAAACCTTTAAAAGAATTGAAATTCCCAACCAACTCCTCACAAATGTTAGTAAGCCACACTCCTTCCTTCGAGCCTCTTTGAGGGCCATATACTCAGCCTCCGTGGTTGACAGAACCACCACATGTTGTAAAGATGATCTCCAACTTATTGTATTACCTCCCACTTTGAAAGCATAACCTGTTACTGATCTTCTCCTATCCAGATCAGTAGCATAATCTGAGTCACTATATCCCACAATATCAAACTCATCTTGTTTTGTAAAGTTCAAACACAACCCTGTAGAACCTGCTAGATACCTCAATACCCACTTAACTACATCCCAATGAATCCTACCAGGTTTAGCCATGAACCTGCTGATCAGACAGATATCATAACACAAATCTGGTCTTGAACCAATCATGGCATACATTAAGCTTCCTACTGCACTAACATAAGGAACTGTATCCATGTATTGAGCTTCTGACTCAACCTCTTCTTTTGTTAAGCTCCTCAACTTAAACTGAGAGTTTTTTGGAGTTATAACAGCTCTTGCATCCTGCATGATAAAAGATCTTAAAATATGTTTAACATATTTCTCATGAGACAACTTCAAAACACCTCTCTTCCTATCGATGATAATGTCCATTCCCAAGATTCTAGTAGCAGGACCTAGATCCTTCATCTCAAATATCATCCACATAGATCAGTAGATAGACTTTGTCTTGATAACCATTACCTCTGAAGTACACATAAGGATCAAAGACACTCCTGTTGTATCCTTGTGTCTTCATGAACTCATGAAATCTCTGATTCCATTGCCTGGGTGATTGTTTCAAGCCATACAGAGATTTCTTTAGTAAATAGATTCTTTTCTTTTCTCTTCAAAAGCCTCTGGTTTACACATGTAGATTTCCTCATCCAGAGTGCCATGTAGAAAAGTTGTCTTGACATCAAGTTGCTCTAGTTCCATGTCAAAGTTAACAACTAGAGACAACATGATTCGGATGGATACATGTTTGACTACTAGTGAGAAAATCTCATTATAGTCAACACCCTCCACCTTAGTAAAACCCTTTGCAACTAATTTGGCTTTGAACCTAGGAGCTTTAACCCCTGGAATACCTTCCTTGTACTTGAAAATCCACTTGAAACCCACTAGTTTCTTCTTGTTTGGCTTAGTAACCAGAATCTAGGTCTGATTTTTTGATAGTGACTCCATTTCCTCTTTCATAGCCTGCTTCCATTGCTTCCAAAACATGCTCCTCATAGCCTCTTAAATTGTCTTAGGTTCATCCATATCCAATTCCTTTAAATAAGATAAGGCATATGCCACAAACTCACAACCTTCAAATCTAGAAGGAGCCTTGATTGTCCTCTTGACTCTGTCTCTGGCAAGCATATAGTCTTCAAGAGGTCCAATCTCTTTAGATCCCTGAGTAACACTATCGGTCTGTGTGACTATTTTCTCTTCTTCAGAGTCCTCCTCTGAACTTGAAGATCCTTCTTCAAGGTTTGCTCCACCTAACTTGATAATAGTAGGTCCCTGTATCAGGTCTGAGCTGAAGGAAACTTTCTTCTTTTTATTTCGTTTTAGAACACTTTCCTGAATCAAACCCTTAAAGACATTTTCCTCATGAAAAATGGCATTTCTGCTTACCGTGCATTTCTCATATTCTGGAACCCAAACCCTGTAGCCTTTAGTTCCTTGAGGATACCCCACTTTCACAGCTTTAGAGCTTACTTTATCCTGTGTAATATGAACAGAGGCCACACTTCCAAATCTCCTTAGATGCTCTAGACTAACCTTTGCCCCTGACCATACCTCCTCTGGTAGTTTAAATCCTAGGGCAACATTATGAGATTTGTTGATAACTTAGACAGTTGTAGATGTAGCTTCTGCCCCAAAACAGTTTTTTAGAACCTGTCTCAGCAAGCATACATCTGACTTTGTTCATGATGGTCTTGTTCATTATATCTGAGACACTATTCTGCTGAGGGGTATAAGCACAAGCTGTGTACCTTTTATTCCTAGAACTTTTACACAATTCCTCAAACTATTTATTACAAAATTCCAACCCATTATCTGTTCTCAAACACTTGACCCTCTTTCCTGTTTGAGTTTCTACCAACTATTTCCATTCCTGAAAACTCTGAAAAGCTTCATCTTTACTCTTCAAGAAATAAATCCAAACCTTCCTGGAGTAATCATCAATAAAGGTAACAAAGTATTTACACCGTGACATACTTTAATCCATTCCTAGGGATCCCCATAGGTCAGAATGTATATATTCTTAAATCTCTTTTGATGTGTGTTTTACATCGGAGAAAATTTGCTTTTGAGCTTTCCCTAGTACACACTCTTCACAGAATTTTAGAACCTCAACCTCTTTCTTATCCAAATATCCTTCCTTGACCAGAAAATTCATGTACTTTAGAGTCATATGACCCAATCTAGTATGCCACCTCATAGTAGTATCTACCTCTGGTCTTGGACTTCCCTCTTTGTTTAGATTTAGACCTGCTGTCTTTGCTCTTTGACCATCCTTTTCACTTTTCATTAGATTTCTTCTTTGGCTTTCCTCTAGAAACTATCAAGCCCTCAGCTCCACTCTTTGGTCTTACCAGTAAACTCTTTTCCTTAGGTTCTATCTCCTTAGCATATGTTGTGGTAGTGACGTCATTAATAGTCAGTGTTTGCTTTCCATTCACATACTTTAAAGTATGAAACAGAGGGTCAAAGGCCTTTGGTACGTTTGATAAGATCTGAATGGCATGATCTTCATCACTGACATGAATGTCTAAACTTGATAGATCATCTACCAGCTTTAGAAACACATCAAAGTTTTCTTTTATACTTTTGTGCTCTTCCATCTTAAAAATGGCGAATGTCTCCAGTGCCTTCCAAACACCTAAAGCAGTAGTTTGCTTCATAACCTTTCTCAGAACCACGTTGGTAAGACATGAGCATATTAGATTCTTTGCTCTTTTGTCTTTTTCCTTCTTTTGAGGATCAGTTGATGCAAGATTGGATTTATCCTTAGGGGTATGGCTCCTATTCCTTAACTTTGGATCCCCCTGTCACTTGTTCTTCAATGTGTGCAAACTCCAGACCCTGAATCTCCATTTGCATCAACATCTTATATTTCTACATACCAAAATCCCCTTCCCCATCTTAAATCCGCCTTGAGTCGGTTCCAACATCTTTTTCTTGACTGATCAATCACCACCACAAGTAATACTAATGTTTATTCAAAGAAGTCCCCACTGATCTTTACCCACAGACCTGACTGCTTAACCACAGTCTTCTTCTGTGTATTGCCTAAAAGGCTATGATACCACTTGTAAGGTTTTAAACCTAAATCTTGAGATTTCTTGAGCCTTAAGTATGCCTGATCTTTAGATTGATTGTCTTAGTAATCGACTGGAAATAAACCTAGATCTAATGATTGCGACAAAGAACACACACTTAGTTTAGCCGGAGTTCGCAAAGCTACATCTTTGAGGGAAGAACGAAACTTCCATGATACCACTAGATCAAGATCAATCGTTTAAGAGATGTTACACCACAAGAGATTTACTCACACTGCTATTTGCTTGTAGGTGGCTACTGAACTGGCTTAATCAAGTTCGATTAAGCAAGCTCAAGACACAAAGATATCGTGGCGATTTCAGACCACCAAGAAAAAAAAGGATATGGCCAACGCAAAGGGAAGACCACCAGAGCTAGCTCAAGCTCTAACCGGAAGAGAAAGTGACCAGAGATCCACCATAGCCCACCGCGACTCTCTCTTTCTCTTCTCTTAACCTTTTTACCTCTCTCTCTCTCTCTTTGTTTCTCTATCTCTCTGTTTCTGTGTTTGTGACTAAGGAAGAAGAAGCACTTGTGAGTCGTTAGAGTTTTTTATAACAAACTCTATCTCTTAACGAAGACGTTTCATGATTGATGGCGAACTGGGCCTCGCCGTTTGTGGCCTATTTAAAGCCTTTTATCCAAACGACAACACTTACATGATAGGATGTTGGGTTTATGGGAAAAGGTTTGCTCGATGGTAAAGATATAAAACAAAGAATTGTGCCAAACTTTACCGATCACTCAATTTTAACAAGACTAGTTATTTGTGAGTTATATTATTCTCATATTCATTTATTTACGTGTTGGTAAAGTTTTGCTTCTCTGTTCATTATAATTGATGTTTTCTAAAACTCTCAAAATACAAATGTATGAACAATAATTCGATTGATGTTGAGGTTAAATGTTCTAATAAAAATAAAAGGACTAAACATATTAAAACATATAATCTTAGTCTCCTTGATGCTGCCAATATCTTCTTCTTGATGTTATAACTCATTGTCTATGCTCTCTTAATGACGAACATATGAGGAGGATGAAAAGGACAGTCTCAGAGTTATCTACGATATATTACATTCTACAAATAAGTTTTTGAGAGGTGCTCTAATGGAGGACGTGGAGAAAGATCAGACTCTATCTCCGTCTTATGATTGTGATTTATTGCTTGGCTTTGGAGAAAGATATTTTTAAAATGGCAAATCGCTGGTTAACCATCTATTCCTCACCTCCGGGATATTCTTTGGTCTAAAAGCCCTTCCGTCCTCCACCTCAACCTCCTGACCCCCCAGATACTGAAAATTTTCCTCCTCTCCTTCCCTCTTAGATCCCTCGTCTCTCAAGGAGAAAGCTACATACAACTCTAAGCTCTTCGAAAAATGCTCTGAAGGAGCCTTCAAAGATCTCCACCATCTCTTCTACCCTCTCTTTAGAAAAAGAGACTCCATCCCCCTCTGCTAACGCAATCTGTACATCGGGAGCTTCCTCTAACCTTAGATTCAAAGATCTTGGAATTGATATTGACACTCCAACAACATACTCTGTTGCTAAAGGTGATAAAAGCTTAACCCCATGTCTCTCCTTTGCATATACTCCATTGTCCCCTCACATAATCAGGAAGCCAAACACTATTTTTTAGCATACTAAAACATGGACAGAAAAGGTAAAATCCAATACAGATAAATCACTAAGGAGATAGGGTCCACCATCAGACTCTACCTCTTGGAAGCAAAGAGTTATAGTTCCAGATAATGTCTTTGCGAGAGGAGCAGAAGAACACAAGGATTTTATTGTGGGTCACTTTTAAGGGAGAACACCTTCTTACAAACTTACTCAAAGTTTCCTCAATCACATGTGGGGCAATGGAAAGATCCTCAAAATTCACATATCTCATGTTCGGGAAAGAAGATTTGGTATATTGCTAACTCAATGTTCCTAGTATCAAGATGGGGGATCCACTCCAACTTACACTGATATGATTCTCTGTGAGGGATTAAACTCACCTCTTAGATTTCGTGAAATAGGTTTACGTCAGGGAGAGACTATGTGGGTTGAATCCCGTAAGAGCTTGTTGAATGAATGTTAATTTTATTGAGATTGATAAACGATACAATGGATACAAAAGAGGTTTAGAATCACAAAAATGGTAAATGGAAGAAGAATCTGATTATTGCTTATAAATGATTTGTTGAATACAATAGTAATCGAAAAGTAGCTAAGTATCTCTAGGTAAAAGATGAGTTGAAGAAGAGTTTTGTTCGCCTCCTTTCCTCTTATATAGCTCTCTCCGTGCTAGAAGGTTGTTGCAACAGCTCCAAACTCTCCTCCTTGATTCCCGGAATGCTCAACAACTTGTTTGACTAAGCCTACGACCTCTTCTCTTTGTCCGAGAGCTGTTTCGTCAGCTCCTTACTTAAACGAGACCTGGACCTCTTCGGTTTTGCGGATGTCTTCCTAAACCTACCTCTGTTTTGATCAGAAGGCTAATCCTGATGGATCAAACAAATCTGGCCCACTATGAGCTTATTATCAATCTTCATGAGCTTTGCCCATTGTTTGAATTCACTTTTAGATAATGTGCCAGATTTAGGCCTAACAGTTGCCCCCAACTTTCGAGAGGAGGCTCCTCGTTTCGGAAGCTAAACCTAATAACCGAGACCTTTATCTCTTTATTAAGATAATGATTGCTGCATATCTTCCTCGAAGATACAAATAATTTGAATCTACGGCTCAGATTCTGTTTCATGAGATCAACGGCTCAGAAAAAGGGGGAATCGAAAAGTCTCCTCCGACTTCCAAGAATCGAAAAGCCATTAACTGCCAGCTCTTCCACCATCTCCACGTCTCAACTCTGTTTTCAAGTTAACTTCCCTTTACTCACACTTATTTACTTTTTTTGTTTTGTTTGTATTTACTTTTCATGCTACTACTTCCTCTGTTCATCTTCTCTAGTTCTCTGCAACTTCTGTAGAAAACTTAGTTTCTTAAAACCACTTAGCCTTCGATTTCGACTCCCCTCTTTTCCTCTACTTTCTCTCTCTGAAATTTCTTCGACCTCTCTCAATGGATCAACGGAAAAAGGGTTTTGGAGAGACGACAACTCCTCTAACAGGTCCAGAGATCATGAAAGTGAAGCAAGAGATCGAGGAAGAGTTGAGGAGAGAAAAGGAGAGGAAGGCTAAGGATTCGATTGCTCACAGGGTTGCAAAACGATCCAAGAAAGGTGACGGCCCTAGCGGCAACATCTCTTTTGGCCCTCACTAGCCTTCTTCTCTGAAGGATAAAGAGGTGGTTAACCTCATGGTTCAGGCTGGAGGTCCGAAGGAACTCGCGAGATCCTGTTCCCCCGACGAAACCCCTAAGAATGTTCCTGAGGGATGGTTTTGTCTCCACGAGAAGTATATCACTAGAAGTCATCTCAGACTCCCTTTACCCAATTTGCTGCTGGACCTCCTTGATCACTATCACCTTGCTCTTCCTCAGCTTTGTCCTTCTGTGATAAGGCTGATAAATGGCTTTATCACGAGGTCCAAGGAAGAAGGGATTACCCTTGAGTTTCGTGATATGATGAGCCTTTACATGATCAAGGAGAGCACTTCTAGCAAAGGGGGTAGCAGAACCTACTACCTTCCTTGTCGTCAAGGTTTAGGTGTCTTTAAGTTCTCTGGTAACGATGAGGACTGGAGAAAGAAGTATTTTTATGCTAAGGTTGACCCCTCTACGGTTCTGATTGGTCAGAACCTAAAGAACTCTTGGTCTGATGCCTCTGGTTAGGTTCTTCAGGCAAAATGCTTATTCTCTTTTACTCCTTTACATCATGTTAACAACCCTATTTATTTGGCAGGTATCGAAGATCCCCCAAAACTTTCTGGAAAATTCACAAGAGCCTTGCTCCGAAGGCTGAAGCAAAGTCCTTCTAACTGGAACGCCTACACAACTTCCAGGATTGGCGCTGCTAGGTTCCCAGAACAATACAGAGATAACTTCCCGGCACCTGCGCCTGTTAGTCAGTTGCAAGGTGACTAGCCTTTTTCGTATTTTGCTAATTTGAGGAGTATGAGCTTAGCCCGAGGGCTCCTAAGGCTAGTATTTCCTGTTGGCATTCTTTGAATTAGTTTCCGAAGACGACGCTGTTGTATCAGTCTCCACTGAAGCTATTACCTCTGGAACTGAAAAGACTCTACAACCAAAGATGCCTCTTCAACCATCGTTTCGTGCTAGAGACAAAGAAGCCAAGGCTGCGAGCAGCTCTCGTGGAAGTGACAAGAATCAAGGAGGCTCGTTTCTAAGCTCCCTGAAGGAGGTCCTTGATGATGGAACCTCAAACATTGTCAAAGAAGTTACTCCTATCACTACTAACCATGATGTTTCACATGTTCAGGAGGTAGCCCCAGGGCTAGAGGTTCAAACGGTGGATCTGAACCTCCAAGCTGCCAGGGACCGTGATGTCCATACAATTTCATGCATATTTTAGTGTGTTTTTGCTTAGTTTTCATTCACA
>OVAN01005385.1:0-23620 GCA_900406275.1 Anastatica hierochuntica | reverse complement strand
AAATTAATTGGTTTCCTTTATTGTTTAATACGCAAAAAGGAAACTTTACATAAATAAAAGATTCTCTGTTTAATGTCATCTTAAATTTTAAATTAATTGATATGTATAAAGGAAGTTGATATATTTTATTACCATTTATAGATTATTACGTTAATATTTAACTCTATAAATACAAATAAAAAATTTTAATTATAACCATAAATATAAAAATTACACCCTAATTTCAAACTTAAAACCCAAATCATTCGGATAAAAGCAATAATATTTGAAATATTTGTATAAAAATAAAGCACAAATTTAATTTCATGTTTAATTAAAATTACAATCTAAAAACTTAATATGTAGTCGGAAATAATAATTTCATTGTCTTAAATAATTAAAACGACAATCATTAATATATATGTTGAACTATATGAAAATTTTAAATATTTTCAAAGATCAAAATCATTATGAATTTCGTAAAATAAACATATATTACTAACTAATTGTGTATTATATGAAAATGGATTTTAAACTTTTAATCACAAATATTTTTATGGTAAAATCTTGTTTGGCAATTGGTGTAAGTTGGTTCATGTTTTATTTTCTTTTATTAGATCGAATTAAATAAATAAAAATTCTCCAAAATTAAATTTTCACCAACCAATCAAATTATAACGTTGATTCTCAAACTTCACCTATGAATGACACATCAACAAAAATCGCTAAAGTATACTTTCTTTTAATTATAAGTTAGATATTATCAAAAGGATAAATTTTGAAGATAAATTATTGAGAACAAAAAATATTAAAACAAATAATGTAAAAAGGGTGCAACATGGATTTGTTCCACGTAATGTAGGGGTAGAGGAAGGATAATTACCACGAGGACTAAAAAGCTTGTCCATTGAAGGATCTAGAGAGATCCTTAGCACAAAATCTTAGGAAATAATAAATAAAAAAACAATAAAAATCTCGGTGGGACCCACCATTTTAAAGAATCGACGCTAAAAAATCCGTCCCTAAGGATTGGATCTTGCAGTACTCACGGGCTCCACTGACACGTGACGATCCGCGATTGGTTACATTTTTTTATTTTTTATTTTTATTTTTTAAATTCAGAAGAAAAAAAATAAAATTTTTTTTAAAAACTTACCTTAAAAGAATGGTCATGGGTTCACCGATGAAGATGCCCTAACAAACTTTGGGTTAAAATATTGAAAATACTAAACAACATTAACATTTAGTAGCTGCCCCCTTCCCTCTCTCTACCTCCCCCACTGTTATGTTTCGTGTATATTTATTATGTACACTATGACCCTCATTTTAAAAGTTTGTTTAGATATTTTTTTGTTCTATTTTATAAGTCTTTTTAGAATATTTTTGTAAATCTTTAATTCAGTTAATCTAATAATAACTAAAAAGATTTTTCTATTGGTCAAAATATTTTTGGTTAGATCTAAATAATACTTTTTAATACAAAAAGATAAGATTCTTAAATTTTTCCATTTTTTCTCAAAAGACTTATATACTGGGACGGAGGGAGCACATTTTTTAAAAACTTTTTTTGTCACAGTATTTTGTTTTTTTTTATCACAATATTTTTTAGAACTACTTTTTAAAATTTTTCTTAAGTAGATGTATCAATATGGATAAATCAAATCAACCAATCAATATCTAAATAGATTGAAAGATAAATGGATTATAGGTTAACAAAACTCAATTAGTAAATGGTTTGGATAAAATCATAGCCCATTAAAAATAATGAATTAGTGGTTTAACGGTTTACCTATAAACCTTTTTTAGTTATGATGTGAATAAAAAATTATTAATAATTGTGACAATAAATAATAATTATCATTATCAGTATTATCTTAATCATCATTAATGTTACCATGACCATCATCACAATCATCATCATTAAATAATTTAGACGAAAGTTTACGTAGTTATATTTTATCGGAAAAATTTACGTATTTACGTTTTTGGTGAAAAATTGTGAATTTACGTTTAGCGGAAAATTTTACGGATATACATTTTTCGCAAGAAAATTGCATATTTAGGTTTTTAGCAAAAAATTGCGAACATACTCATGTTTTATCAGGAAAAATTACGGATTTATGTTTTTGACGAGAAAATCAACATATTTACGTTTTACGGCAGGAAAATTGACGGTTTTATTTTTTGGCGGTAAAATCGATGAATTTACGTTTTTTGCGGGAAAAATACGGATTCACATTATTGGCAGGAAAATAGGAGGATTTTCGTTTTTGCCAGGAAAATCAACATATTTACATTTTTGATGAGAAAATTTACGATTTTATGTTTTTGGCGGAAAAATCGAAGGACTAGTATTTTTGCGGAAAATTTACGGATTTACATTTTTACCAGGAAAAAATTAAGAATTTCGATTTTTTACGGGAAAATTTGCGGATATATGTTTTTGACAGAAAGTTTGCGGATGGACTTATGTTTTTGGTGGAAAAATTATGAATTTACATTTTTGGCGGAAAAATCTACGGACTTATATTTTCGCAGGAAATTTTTACAAATATACATTTTTCGCGAAAATTTTACGAACTTAATTTTTTGATGGGAATATTTATGGATTTAAGTTTTTGGTATGAAAATCAACGGATATATTTTCCCTCAAAAATTTTACGGATTTATGTTTTTGGTGAGAAAATTTACGTATTTATGTTTTAGATGAGAAAATTTATGAATTTATGTATTTAAGAGAATTGTTTTTTGGATTTCTCACTTTTGGTTTGAAAATTTATAACTTAATATATAGTGATATGATAGTGATAACGGTAATATGTTAATTGTAAATGTATAGAAGATGAACATGATATATTTGAGATAATGATGATTATTATGATGGTATAATAATGATAATAGTGATAATTGGATAATGATGATGTCATATTGATGATTACTGGTTTAACCATTACATTCCATAATACTTTAATCCAACTCATTTTGACCGAAACTATTTTACCCATTTATCCATTTGACCCATTAATCCATTATAACCAAAACAATCAATTCAGTTAGATTAATGAGCTCGATTAGATTGTTCCATAACATATTACTCACTTTAACATCCCTTTTCCTAGGATTGTGTTTTTTTCATGGGTTTCTAATTTTTAAATCAAATGTTGCATCCTTTTGGCATTGGTGAATATTTAAATTTATTTATATCATTATGCAGGATTGTGTTATTTTTATGTTTTGAAGGGTTACGAATGTCTACGGCCGTGTCTTTTCGATATTTATCATATCTTTGTATACAACAACTTTTGAATTAAAAGTTACTAGGTGATGATTGCACGGATATTAGTAGTTTAATTAAAATTTTAATAGATAAATATCTTTAAAGAGTGTATTTATCACTATTAAATTATTTAAAATTGGTTATTATTTTTTTCGCCATTTAAAATTGGTTATTAGCATTTGAAATAGTGGCAAAGACTATCGACATTATACAACTCTTTTCACATATGGTTAATGTGTGTGTGTTACTTATTTTATAGTGATTATGTTGAAGTGGATACATTTGTATGTGGTTCTCACGAGTCATTCATTCTCATAATCATATAATTTATAAAAATCTTTCTATTTTCAATTATGTTTATGATTTTAAAAACTCCAATTTAGTTAGTGATTTTAATAGTAAGGAAGTTTAAAGAAAGAAACAAAAACTCATGAATCAAAATGAGTATATGAAAGTAGAACTAAGAGCTAAAAAGTGAAATGTTGTGTGTCTCTAACATTTTGAATTATTTCATCAATACAATCATTTATATTTGCATTTATCTTTGAACCATTTGTTCCTCGGAACAATCCATCTAGATAACAAAAATTTCCAATAAGGGAACTGAGAGTAAAGGGACGCTATACTTCAAAAAGAATTCCATAATTTACGTGACTCAAAAAAGAATTTCATAACTTACGTGTTATGTTATGAAAAAATCATTTAAATAAACCTACGTATAATCAAAATCAAATGAATAACCAACCCAAATATCCAATTATAATAAGAATTGTAAAACTTAGCCAACTTTGCAGTATAACACACAACTAAGCCTTATAAAAAAATAAAGAGCTAGGAAAAAAAGTTATGCTTCTAGATCTTCTTTGTTTTGTCCTCTAGCCTGAAAACTAAATTCTCTTTGAAAAAACATTTGAAATTTTGACCATAAAATGTAAAAATATTAAACGTAGAGACGACAAAGTCAATTACCTTTTCTTTGTAATTTCTTACAATCCGTAGCAATTAATATGTCTTCTCCTTTTAATGAATACTGAAAAATATAAAAACATATCTATATATACACTGTATTGACAATCAAAACAATATTACTTTCGTCCTTTCCTACACTAATCATGCATAGTACTCTGGTACACACTACATCACAAAACACCAATTCATTTTTGGAGTTAAGACTCTTCTTGTGTTGTCAAAAAAAAGAGGTTAAGACTCTTCTTGTAATTGGTAATCATCCATCAAATTAAGAAACAACTATTGAACTATATATACAAAAATATTAAAATCTGATCAACGCAAGCAATACGAAAGGTCTGTAAAACAAAGAATAGAGCTTCAAGCATGTAACACAAATTAAAACATACTATAAAATGTGATAAAGATTCATAGAAATTCAAAAAAATCGAAGTATAAATTCTCATTAAAGAAGTTACATGTTCTTATTGTTGACTAATATATAGAATTATAGATATAATTCATTCAAACCGTTTAAACTCCAAGTGACAGAGTAGACGTAGTACCAACTTGATGAAGAGGGAATAAGTATAGATATGGAACTCCTTTTTGAGTCACATATTAAACGAACTCCTATTTTTAAGTATAGATAGGGAATAAAAATTATAATTAAGAACATCATTAAACGACTTCTATATGTATAGATATAAATTTTTAGTAGGGTTTTTTTTGTCAAATAAGGTTACAACATTATATATATACAATTTATAAAATATTGGAATTTTCGGTAGGGTTAGTTTAGACATTTACGCAAATAAGACCTTTTTTTAGCGATTAATCACGGGGAGCCAATAAAAACGCGACATATAAGCCAATAATCACTTTTTCTTTTTTTAATACAAAAAACGCAAGCTCAAGAATTGCGCCACGTCACCCGCAAATTCTGTGAGCGCGCCACATCAACAAGCGACTTCTCATATAATATATATATAGATAGATATCTCTTCATACTATTTTCTATTCAGTTCTAATTATTTCATGTGTCTTTTATCATAATTTCTTTTCTTATATGATTTTTTAAAACATCTAATTTTATTAAATCATAATAAAAGTAAAAAATTACATGAAACATAATCCACTAAATATACATTGTTTACAAAATAAAATTGAAAAAACGTCAACACAACGCTTTCTGAATCGTTCGTAAGATCAATTGCTTCGCTAGCTTTATCCATCTTCATACTTGGTCTTGTATGCTCTAGTTTTTGGCTGTCATCTTTTGTGATCAATCGCCATTTAACTTTTATAAGATCATTGGATGTGATTCATTGGTTACATCGCAATTCTTCTCTCACACTCCCACTGCAGGAGATAACATATGTTGTTGGGATCGTTGTCCATGGATTGAATAATCTTTCGGAATGACTCATTCTATGGCAGTGTTCTTTGTCTTTGTATCGATATGACTCTTCCTTTAGGAAACCACTCCATGGCGGCTTTTGGTGATAAGTGAATTTTAAAACTATCATTACATTTGTTACATAATTTAATTTTGTAAATTTATATTTAAATTAAATATTCTCAGAGTTGGTTAAGACTTTTAACCCGTGGTGAACTAAATCATACGTTTTTATGATAATATTAATCTTAATTATCCTGTAGTATCTCCTTTAAAATAATTTCAACTATAACAATACAATGGAGAAACTATAGTGTTTGATATAAAAAGGAAAAATTAAAAAAAAAAACTATAGTTTATTTTTACGTCGAAAACTATAGTATGAGAAGTTAACATTATAAAAAAAAAATTACAATGCAGAAGTGTATTAGCAAGATCACATATAATATAGAGGTAATTATGTTTTGTATTATATTAGTTTTAAATATTTTATTAAGTTGAAAAAAATTATTAAAAATATAAATTATTAATTATTTATCAAATTAAATTACTTTTTCTTATATATTTTAGTTTTTATGTTTTCTTTTTTAAAATCAAGATATTCTTTATTATATATCTAAATAATTATATATTAATATTATATAATTAGGAAAATATTGTTTATTTCAAAATATAAAGTATTTTAGATTATTTTTAAAATAATAATTGTAAAAAATTAGACAATTTTTATGATTTGTTTATTTATTTTTAAAATAAATATATTTATTTGATTTTTTTCAAAAAAATATTAAGAGAGTCTAAGATGAGATTTTGTAAACATGATTTTGTTCATTAATTATAGATTTTTTGGCATATTTTAATATCTTTTTTATGCATAAGCTTTTTTTCTTTCTTTTATATATTTTTATAGTGGCATTTGATATTCTTTTTACAAATTAAAGGTTATTCATTTAATTGTACTTTCCAAATAATAATATAGAGATATGTGGTCGTTTTTTTTCCCCATGCGGTTCGCGATAGCTTGAGTCTTAATGATTATAAGAAATTTTTGAACAATAATTCATTAAGCATGCCTTTTCTAAAATCTTCAATTTTGAATTTCATGCCTCTCATAACAAAACTTTCTAAAAATCACCTCTAACATGTATTGGTTTTATATTTTCAACGTCTGATTGTTATTTACACGAGAGGAGGGAAAAAATAATTTTAATCTAAACATTTTTTATAGAGTTTTGATCCGTGCAACCGCGCGAATTTTTTTTTTATAATAATTTTAGATATTTTTAATCATGTTTAGATTTTTCGAATATCGAGTTTATAATTTTTGGTTATTTCGAGATTCGGGTTCAGATTCAAAATTTTTAGAATTTTCAGTTATATCGAATTCTAGGTTCGGTTTAGATTTGAGATTTCGAACTTTCAGATTTCCTCGGATACTCGTATGGTTTCAGTTCAGAAAATATCCAATACCCAAAATACCGTGAAATAAAACTCGTTAGAGTATTTAAAAAAACATTAGATGACTAAAGTTAAATTTTTATAGTTTATATAAATTATTTTTAAATTTCTATAATTTTTTTAAATTTTATCACTTTATAATTTTTTTGAATTTTTGTAACAAATTTTATTTAGAAAATAATAATATTTGAATATAATTATTTTAATAGTTATGTATTTATTTTAAATTTGAAAACAAATTATATTTTATTTTTCTAAAAATTGATAATTTTAAATTGTGTTGGTTTACAATTTTGATATTGGTTAAGTGAAAAGAATATTAGAATATTCTAATATGTTTGTTGGAATATGTAAATGAGTAATTAGAGTTATTTTAATTTATTAGATACATTTAATAAAATTTCTAAAATATGTTTACTTTGAAAAATCACATATGAAAAAGTCTCTGTCTTCCCTTTTAATAAGATAGATTGTTATTTACACGAGAGGAGGGAAAAATAACTATACGAGGATATCATTATCTTTAATCTAAACAGTTTTTGTTTGGCATTTCTACACTTTATAACTACATAATCTCTAACTAGGATTTGATCCGCGTTATATGCGGGGTCATATTTTATTAATATTTTATGATAAAATTAAATTTGAACAAAAATTTAAATTCATAACTTAAATTTGTACATTTTAGTTAGGGCTAAATATTTTTGGTATTGGTTAAATTATTTAGTTTATGGCGAACTAAATAATACCGTATTTTTACAATAAAATTAGTCTCAATTAACCTGTTATACATTGACTCATATTTTTTAAAAAAAAAATTCAATTATAACAATAAAATGAAGAAAACTATAGTGTTTAATAAAAATTATGTTTTAGAAACAATTACATTTGACATGATCTTAAAGCCAATTATGTTTTTTGTTCATTTTAATTTAATATTTTTTACTTTTTATATTTTACAAAAATATAAACTATTTTGATTTTAATAATATTTTTTAAATAATTAATTATATATTAAATTATATAACTAAAGTAATTTTTTTAGTTTTTTTGGTCAAAAATATATTTTTTAGTTTAAATATACTTTATTCTATATTATTTTAAAAATAATAATTGTAAGGGATTAAATAACTTTTAAAATTCAGTTACTTATTTTAAAGATAATATTTGTTTTGATTGATCTAGAAAAGGATACTAAGAGAATCTTGATAAGATATCATTTACATAATTTATTTGTTTTGTTTAATTATATATTTATTAATATTTTTCAAAAACCTATGGTATCTTTAATGAGTTTTTATAAATATTTTTCTAATGCCATTTGATGTAATTTTCTACAAATTTAAAGTTATTCTCTTAAATGTACTTCTAAATAATAATATGATTAATTTACAGAAATACACTTAAAAGGAAAAGAAATTTTACATTTACACCTGTTTTTTAATGGTTCTCAAATATACACCTCAAATATTAGGGTTTAGGGTTTAGGGCTTAAGGTTTAGTGATTAGGGTTTAGGGTTTAGCTATTAGGGTTTAAAGTTTAGGAATTATGGTTTAGGGTTTAGGGTTTAACGTTTAGGGTTTCTTTTAGTCTAGGGGTATAATGGTCTTTTTCATTAAAAAGGGAGGTGTAAAAATAAAAAAATTTCAAGCAGGGGTATTTTTGAAAAACAGACAATACAAAGGTGTATTTTTGTAAGTCTCCCTAATAATATAGAGATTCCCTTATTTTCGTAGGAAAAAAAATCGAAGTAGCTATTACAAAGTAATTTAAAAGTTTTTTTTGTCACCAAATTAAAAGTTTACAAACCTCAAAAAAATATGTGTGAAAAAATTATTCGAAATTTAATGGTACAAGTTATACTCTAATTATAGACTCGCCCAGAATTAGGGAAGTACACAAAAAAGAATTTTGAAAAATAATTGATTGATCAGATTTTTTTTATATAAAAAAGAATGTATTAGTTTCTCGGATTTGGAAGACCCATGCAAGATAGTCTAGGAGAGACACGAATCTTTGGGCTGGGTCTTGGAGATGGTATCGGACCAAATACTCCAACTGTTTCGTTGACCACGCGAGGAGAAAGGTTGACTTGTTCGAGAGCACGTGTCCGTAGATCCATTGGGTAGTCTCGCACACACCCAATTCTAGGTCCATTTCCGGTACTCCACTTGCAGGGAACGCGTTTTTCGACTGTTGGATCAATAACGACAGTTTCAGTTCTCTCCCTACCGTCGAATTTCAGCAGCGTATTGCTTCCCTCGTTAGAAACTAAATGATTATCGTCGTCAATCGCATTCATCTGAAAACAAAAAACAAAATGTAATGCAATCAATATATGATAATTAAGCTAAGTTTATAATAAACAGGAATCTCTCCCTTTAATTACCTTAACATTAGTGAGATCCACATGGTGTTCTCTTAAATAACTGATAAACTCTCTGAAATTTTCTTCCATCGGGAGATAATGACCACTATAAGGCCAAACAGCTTTTACAACTCCACCGTGAGAGACAATTCTACCGGCAGCAGTAATAGCGGCACCAGAAAGAAAACTTGAATGTTGAAACCGACCTTTTTGTTTCGGACCAATGTACAAGGATCTTGCCGTGCTCAATACAAAAATCCATTTGGTTCCTTCAATGGTCTCCACAAGGGTTTTGTTTTTTCTGTTAACTAATTTTCCATCTTCCACTACCACTTCGTATGCTTGTCTCTCTTTCTGTTTATTTTGACGAACCAAAATCAAAGTCGGTTTGCCTTTAAATTAACCGAAATAATGAAACCAATATGATTTATAACATACCGGGCCAAGGTAAGTGATGCATTGGTGCTGAAGAAGGGTTCTTGGACATTTGGTGAGATTTACTTCCTTGCCATCTCCAATGTCTAACCTTTTGTATCATTCAAAAGGTTTTGCCATCTAATCAGCTCAACTAAACTGTGAAAAAAAAATTGTAAATTTGTTTTGACTAATAAATTTTGTGTTAAATTTACCAGAAGAAAAAGGGTTGAGTACTCTCGCTTTCTGACCAGACATCATAGTATAAGTGTAGATTATGTCCATACCTGTGACGTGGATCAATCTATATAAAAAAGAAAAACATCTTATTAATATTTTCTATATTAAGTATAAACTCAATTTGCATCCGATTAAAAGTTGGATTGGCTCATTATTAGATTGTCCTTAATAAGCTATTTGATTAATAAAAAAATTATTCATAAATTTATTTATTTTCTGAAAAAAAGAAAATTATAAATAAAAAACGAAATTAATAAAGAAAATATTCAAAAAATATTTATCTTAAAAAATCATGTTATCCTTAGTGAGTTATTTAATATATTTGATATATTTGATTTTTTAATAAAAATAATATATATATATATATAATCCTAAATATGATATAAGATAAATATATCTTAAAATAAAATAAATTAAAAAATAAATTAACATTACACAATAAATCAATCATACTTTATATAAAATTTATTATAATTAAATAATTATTAAGATATTGTATATTTTTATTAACTAAAAAAACATACGAAGTTATGAACTAATAAAGTGTCATATTTTCTACTTTTTGATAGCTATACAAAAAATAAATTTACTAAATAATGAGTTGACATTTATAGTCATGAATAAAACAATTTAAAATTTAATATTATAATTTCTAGCGGGATCAAATGTAAACATCTGTAAAATATTCAATCTTACGCAAGATATGCTAAATGGAGTAATATAATATTTTTTGCGGGGATGAATTTCAAAATCTGTAAAATATTTGTATCTTATATAGGATATGCCAAATAGAATGTGCGCTATTTTATTTTAAAATTCATATAATAATTTTTATTGTCTAAATAAAAATCATATGATGAAAATTTTAAAACTCGAAAATTTTAAGATATTATTTTTTAAACATCTAATTATATTGAAATGAACCGAAACCAAAAAGAGTTTAAATTTAAACATCAAAACAAAAGAAAAAACAAACCACACAAGTTCACTTTGGTCCAATATCATATCAGCAAAGTATAATCCATATGCTAAGAGAGGTAAAATAAATAAAGCCGAAACTTACGGCTTCTAACCAATGCCGCAATGCTAATTTCTGTGCTTTATCATCTTTCAACAATCCTTTCCCAACCTATAAGTTAAAACATAGACATATAAGTATTATTTTTATTAGGAAAGTCAAAAGTTATTTTATGATAATATAATGATATTAATTAATGAATAATATATTAGAAAAAGGGTTACTTTATTTTGCAATTTTTTTTTTTGTAAATTACCTTGGCTGCTTTAGTTCCAGCTCTTGCCCACCTCGACACAGCCGACTCCGGTTTTTGACTGATTCGGTTTAGTTCTAACGCTGCTAATTCCAATTCCTCCACCTAAACCAAACACACACACATATAATTTCATATTACGAATCCGGTTTGTGTAAATATCATAATTAAACTTGTGAGTGTACGTAAAATGGTGTCAAATTTTCTGTTTGTTTCAAGAAACACCCACGATAATAACTCAATTAATGGGTTAAAAATGTAAAATTAAAATCAACAGAGGTTTTTCGTAATAAAAAGAAAAAAATAGAAGAAAACTCAACGTACCATAATTCTTCAACAACTACTGCACAGTCAGCGAGATTTCTACGCGTTCGATAACTCTTGTAAACCTTTTGTAACGTAACGGCGGCAACGTCAAGTTCCGTCGACGGTCTTGGAGACCAAAACGGCTTCGGTGAAGGTAAACTTAACGTCGTTAAATTCCCATTTTGCCTCTGTTCCTTCGTTTCGGTGGCGAGCGTCTTTCGTCTCCGTCTTCGTCTTCTTCTTCTCTGTTCTCCACTTGGACTAAGCTCGTAAACGATAGACTCCTCTCAAGAATCATGTTATCTGGTTTGGGGCCCTTCAAGTTTACACCTTTTCTTGTTTTGACCCCAAACTTTTCATCATTGTAGTTGTTACCCCCTTGATCAACCAAATCCTTGAACGATAAAGTCTTCTCCAAATACATGTTCTTCAGAATTCTCGGCGTTCCACATTCTTGTGATGATTCCTTCTTGAAACTGTTGTCTCTTTGTAAGTATCCAAAAGACAAAGCCATGGTAACTTACCTATAAAATTAAGAAAGTAATGATTCAGAAAACAAAATCTTTTCAAGTCCAAAGATTTAGGAAGATACTTACAGTACTGTTACGACCTAGAGAAGTTTCCACGGCAAGTTAGAAAAAAAGAAGACTCCTATCAAACAAGACAAAAGAAGAAGAACTCTGTTTCTGGTTATGTCTCATCTTTACCCATCTGTCGTCTATATATATACATGTTATATTAATAGATATATAATCATATGTGACGTAATTATTTTCTTTCTTCTTTTTCTTGAGATAAAATTTGGGATTGGACCTTAAGATACGCATATGAAGATTTTTCTGAGTCTTAAAATCTTAATTCAAAGGTTTTACGTTGTCGTCGAATTTAAAACAGAACAAAAAAATCAAACCACACGAGCTATCTTTAATTTTCAATATAACATTTGGTTGTATACATACTAGCGAGCGTGTGGGGCATCTTTGAATACGTCGTCGTTATATATCTTTTCCATTTTTATCACTGTTAGGACTACGAGTTTATTATGCATAGTATTAGTATGTAAGCGTGTATGATTGTATACGCACGACATTACGTATGGAGCGTGTGGAGAATCTTTGAACACGTCGTCATTCTTAAGTATACAAATACGTTAATATGTATATGCATTTCATTTATTTTTTCTTCATCATTTAATACTTACTAATTTATTAGTTTTCTTCCCCGGTCGATGGATTCGTTCTATTTATTTTGGATAATCACGTATTAAATAGTATTGGGTTGTGCGCTATTTTCCGATGAAACAAGAAATTCTATCAAATCTTTTAAATGTTTGTTTAAAATGGGGTTAGAGCATAGGAACCCAACTTAGAAGCTCTTAAATTTGTTTATATGTTAGATGCAACTAAAAATCCGTCATACGAGGGTTGTAGAGATGGTATTTTGCCTTTGTCATATGCAACAAGGATGATGTCTATAATTTTTTTTTTAACTTAAGCGAAAATTTTGTTGATGTGATAGCTGATTTTTTGAAATATATATTGACACAAGATAATCTCTCATCATCTTCGTATTATGAAATATAAAAATTGGTTTCCGGATTGAGTTTTCCTTATCAAATGATAGATATTTGCTTTGACAATTGTATGATTTACTGGATAAGGGATACCGATCGCACAGCTTGACGATTTTTTCGAAAACCAAGATTTCAAGGAACAAGTGGAAGGGTTAAAATCGCGTACAAGAAAATGTGGTACTTACCGATAATCGAGCGGATGAAAAAATTATACCAATCTGAGTGTGCAACGGAGGCTATGAGATGGCACAATGAGCACATAACAGAATAACAAATCGCTCATCCATCAAATGCAAAAGCATGAAATCATTTTCAATCAGTGTATCCTAACTTTCACTTTGAGAGAAGAAATGTTTATCTTGGATTAAACACTGATGGATTCAGTCCGTTTAGAAGTCATGGGAAACAACATTCACTATGGCCGATTATTGTGACACCAGAAAAATTTGTTTTCATCTTTGTGCATGAAACAAGAGTTTCTCTTTCTCACAATTCTAGTTCCAGATCTTAAGCATCTTAAAAGTTCCCTTGATGTGTTTTTGCAGGCATTAATCTATGGATTGCAGATCTTTAGGATGCTAAGGGCTAGAACAAGAATTGTGAGAAAAAAAAACTCAAGCAGTGCTTATGTGGACAATGAATGACTTCCCCATAAACGGGATGGTATTTGGTTTGACAACACAAGAAATATTAGCATATTTGTATTTTCAAGACAATACATATGCATTTCAACCGAAGAATGGTAGAAAGACGTGTTGGCTTGATTGTCATCGACGATATCTACCGAGTGATCATTTGTATTGTAGAAGCACCACATTATTTATGAAGAACAAAGAGGTGCTCAACGGTTCACATCCCGAAATAGATGGAGATCATAATTATCACAAAAAATATTTTATGGGAGTTACAATATTGGACGAATCATCTACTAAGGCACAATTTAGATGTGATGTACACTAAGAATAATTTTTTTGACAACATCAGGAATATCATTCTTAATAAAGAAGACGAAAGAAAATATGAAGTCTAGATTAGACTTGCCATATATTTGTGCTCGTGCATCTCTCCATGTAGTTTAGAAAGGAAAACTATCAATGCCCAACTAGTGATTAGATGCAGTTGCAAAGCAAGAGTTCTTTGATTATATTCTTCATAGCGTCGAATTCCCAATGGATACATTTCTAATCTTAGAAACTGCGTTGATAGTCAAGAAGGAATGTTTCCTGGGATGAAGAGTCACGATTGTCATGTCGTTCTGCAGCGCTTCTCCCATTTGCATTTGATGGCATTCTTCCACAAAATGCACAAGAAGCAATAACTATTTTACTTCATCTTCGTACTTAATACATCTTTATTTTATCATTTCTCATATTCTTTCTAATTTTATAAGAATCAGAGCATTCTTTCGAGATTTGTGCTCATGATTATTGAACTCAGACTATATTAGAAACTTATAAGAGAAGATTTTGGTTATCTTGTGAAATTTAGAAAATATCTTTCCAATGTATCTTTTGATGTTATTGAGAATCTTCCAGTTCATCTCCCTCGAGAGGCAGCACTTGGAGGTCCTATTCAATATTGGTGGATGTACACTCTTCGAGTGATACATGTATCACTTGAAGAAGAATGTGAGAAATTTAAGTCGAGTTGGAGGTTCTACCGTTGCACAAGCCTCCATGAGGAAACATCACACTTCGCTTCTTACTAGGTTGCCCCCAAGTGCATACCAAACAACAAAAACGTGCGAGACACGATGATGGAGGCTAAAGAGCAATATCTCATGTCTATTTTCCTAACATTTTGTCCCAATAAGTAGGAGAGGGAAGAACATACGACTCACAGAGGATGAAAAATTGCATTTGCATGAACATTTTTTTGCAAATTGCGAGGATATACTGGAGTATGAAAGGTAATTGGGGTTTAAATTTTATTTACCGATAGTTATTTAAAAAAATAGATTTTTTTGATTATGTTCTCATTAACAGAGTTTACATTGAGCAAGTACGGGATGTCTTTCCCACTTACACTGAAGACTAGTTTCTGCACTTAAGGACGATAATCTTTCAAAGTGGCTCAAACTTTATGAACAAAAATATCTATCGATCGAACTCTAAAACATAAATTATTACATTATTTGATTTACTTAAAATTTTTGACTATTATGTAAGTGACGATTCTCTCCTCTAAAAGAGAATCCTTTTTGACTTGGTTGGTAGTGTTGATCGTTGGTCCTATTTTCATTGCTGTCTCATGTCCAATGCATTATGTATGAGGATATGCATTTAAGATTTTCTAGAAGAACAATACATTGTCAACTGATTAATCACGATATATTTGCTAACCCGCATGAATTAATTTATTATGATATTTTACGGGAGATATTGAGATTCACTCTCCACGGATGTTTGATTTAATGTGTGATGTCTTCTTCGTTGATTGGTTCAATCCGACTGTTGGATACAATGTCCAAATCAACAAATTTAGAATAATATCATAAGAAGACATCCAAACTACAATCCATTCGTGCTAACAAGTAGATATATTTTTCTACATCTATAGCCATCGTCTGAAGAATAAATAAGATCCTTGGATCCCAATTACACCCACTAATCCTAGGGGGAAAGTGCATGGAATTACATATACAGATGCGATGCAACATTTCTCAAGCAATTTTATAGGTGGTATTGATGTCCATAACACAAATGAAATTGATCTTGTTGTTGATTTTGCTGGCACTGGTGACAAAGAAGTGTTCTCAAATTTGAAGCCCGAAGTTGAGGATTGGATGATGATTCTGGTTCAACACTTTTAGACTACTCCTGAGGTTAAGAATAAAAAATCACATTTACGTTTGTCATTATAATTTTAAGATAGAGAATATGAGTCTTTTTAACATTTTTTATATAAATACTATGACGGGATAGGGTTTAGAGATTCTGAGACCCTTTAGACATTGTCTCTGAAAAAACCCAAAATAAAACAAAAAGGTTTATTGTGCATGTTATAGAAATATGGTTTAGCTAAAATTTTTGTGTATGTTTTCAAATATTTTTTCTTTTTTATTATAATTATAATTGTTAATTTTTATACTAACATAATTTTTTAGTATTTTCATGTCTTGGAATTTCGCCTTTTATCATCTCCATTGGCTAGGTCGCCGATTCTTGGTTTGCGTTTTTCACAAAGGACATCTCAATCGACCAATTCCTCCTAGTCAAGACAGCCGACAAAACCGACTTCCTTGGAGATTGCGGCACTAAATGCAATGAAAGAACTTTTACTGGCACCGGGACAAACAAAGCTCCTAAAGCTCAACCCAAATGATGAACCCAACACGGGTTGGTATGTCTTATTGTTTATTTGTAAATTTTAAATTTTATAATTTATAAGTATTACTACAACTTTTTATTTTGGATTTTTTGTATGTTCAAGAGGAGATATATGGATGAAATTTGTAAAGCCATTTTGAAGTGCTTCCCTCATCTTCTCAATATGTCATATCCTAAGAATGAAGATATATCACTGGATGACAAGAAAATTTAGTTTCCTTCGTTTGCAGCGAGAGTTTTGAGTTTTTATTATTTTCATTTTTATGTTTATCAAAATATTTGATTACGACGTTAATTTATTTATTTTTTAATCTGATTTCACATGTGATCCCGCTATCCTCACCAAGGTTTGTGTTGGATTTGATAAGCAAGTGAACCTTCAATACTCGAAAAACATGAATGAGTGGAAGAAAAAGTGGCAGCATGGAATGGACAAGCCCAAAGTCTGAATCCGACCGTCTGGATAGGCTTGCTAGTTTATTGACAACTGCAGAAGTGACATGCATTACACAAACAAATTCTGTGAAACAGTGAAGTGACATGGGTGGAAAAGAAATGCGATGCACAATGCTGATGCAAAATTTAGTGTGCAACGGGAGCTAGAAATGGTAAGTTTTAATATTGATATTTCCTCTACTTAAAGTAATTTTTTTTGTTTTCACTTGTCTCAAACTGCTAAAGAGAAGGTGTGCAACCTGATTGTTTTGAGATGATCAAGGATACGCGCACCAACAAAATAACTAGTGAGGTTCAAGATCCAGTGGCTCAAGAGTTGCTCGATTTTTTACTATGATGTAGGAAGATAAACTCATTCAGCTTGCGCAGTCTTAGCCTCCTATCTCTTATGGATGTTCTTCTACTACAAAGTTGACTCGCAAGAAATCAACGAGATGGTTCTACATATAATTTTAAATTATTTGTTAATTAATCATAATTTAAAGTAATTACAAAATTTTCTTCATTTTTGTAGCATGCCCCAGTTAATAAAGATCATTGTTATGGTTTATGGAGTATTGTGGAGGAAGGGAGCTCATCTACCTTCTGATATCATCGACCGGATGGAGGAGCTGAAGATGGATATTTTAAAAGAGCAAACAAAACGACAAGCTTTGAAACAACAACTCTTATCCTTCCAGTCTTTTGTGGCTAACATTTTTTAAAACTTCCCATACACCACATACCTGCCGCATCCCCCGCAGTAGTTTCTATTGGAACAGTTTATGTTATATTTATGTTTCTTTTCCTCGAAAAATTTATTTATGTTTTTATATTAATATTTTGACAATATTATTAGCATAATTTGAATTATAAATTTCATTTTAATGTTTATAATTCATTTATTATTTATTTATTTTTTTAATTTTTAAATTATTTCAAATTAAGTAATAATAAATAAATATCCATTAAAAATCTATCAGTTAAGCATACTAAAATGTCGTCGAAAAATCGTCGGAATAAACTGCCAGAAGAAGTCGTCGAAATTTTCCGATGAGCATTACCATCGTAGAGTCGTCGCAAAATTGCTGACGAAATTAACCCTCTTGATTTGACCAAAATTTCTATTAAACTTCGACCCTCGAATATTCGCCGGATTTAAGATCGATTTTTCCCAACCATATGCTTCTGACATATTTATTTTGCTCTTTGAAAATATATAGGAAATTTCCGACAAATTTAAAACCGATCTTTTTTCAACCATATTACTTCCAACAGATCCATCTCCTCAAAAATCCGTCTGAAAATTTCTTTTCTGACGGATTTTTTACAGTTTTTTCCATCAATTTTTCTTACCTTTCTTGTAGTGAATGTTTGTATATAACAGAATGTTAAACCATTAGATAGTAATTAGAAACTTGTAAAAGAAAGAGTCTTTTACACAAAAGGATATTTTTTTCGGATTCCTCTTCATTTTGGTATCTTTTTGGATAAATGGAACTTTTTTCCAATCTCAAACAAAATTGAGAAAATTTTGCCCTTGCTTTTCACTTTATTGTCTCTTTTCTCTCTTTCTCTCTCTCTTTTTTCTCTTTCTTTGGTTACTAACACACACTCTCTTTTCTCTTTCTCTCCCTCTTCACTTTTTATTTTTCCAATCTCTCTAAATATAATTCAAAATAGATTTGAAATATAATATAATACCCAAAAACATAATGATATAATATCAGAGAACGAAGATTCAGAATAATATAATAAATGTTTCAGGAGAAAAAAATAAATAAATAAAAGGAAGATTCAGAATAATATAAAAAATATCTTTAATTTATTTATTTTTTCGTCGAAAACGTTTTTTAAAAAACATGAGAATGGTGGGATCACATTTCTGCATATATTTTAAAAACATGTGAATAGTTGAACAAAGTAGACTAATCCATCTGGATTGGTCCACCAAAGAAGATTGTAAATAATCAAGTGGACAAGTACATTTTGGATGAATTCATTTGAATTGATTTTAAAGAGTCATATAGAAGAAAAAACTGAAGTGAAAGTCATAATCAAAATAAAATTTCCATCAAACATTCATATTTTGATAATTATATAATAAATCATCATAAGTAAATTTCATAGTTGTATGGATTGTAAAATATATTTGAATAGTCAAAGCACTTGAAGTAATCCATTTGAATTGATCCACCAAAAAATATTGTAAATTTATCACGTGGACCAGTACATTTTGGATGAATCCATTTGAAATGATTATAAAGAGTCATATAAAAAACCGAAGTGAAAGTCATAATCAAACCAAATTTCCATCAAACATTCATGTTTTGATAATTATATAATAAATTATTAAAAGAATATATCATAATTAAATTTCATAGTTGTATGGATTATAAAAAAACATGTGAATAATCAAAGCACATGGACTAATCTATTTGGATTGGTCTTCCAAAAAAGATTGTAAATAATCACGTGGACCAATACATTTTGGATGAATTCATTTGAATTGGTTCTAAAGAATCATATAGAAAAAAAATTGAAGCGAAAATCATATTCAAAACCAAATTTCCATCAAACATATATATTTTGATAATTATATGATGTTTATTTGTTATGGATTTTATTATAAGTTTTAAAACACATTGGTAGTGAACATAACTGAAAAATGTGACAAAAAAATGGTGAACATGATTTTGTGTTCGTCTCTCCGTACATCTCGTTGTCTTTCTCGTTTAATTTCTTGGTGATATCAATTTCGAAAAAATTACAAACTAAATAAAGTAAAAAAGAGAAAAAAGAAATGGGAAAGAAAATAAAAATGGGAGAGAAAATAAAAAGAGAGAAATATTTATAAGAGCAGAAAAGAGAAAGAGAAAATGGTGGAGAGGTCGAGAGAGGAGAGAGAATAGTGAAAAGAAAAATATTAAATGTTTGAAAGGTAATGAGATAATCTCAAACCCAAAATGTACTCTTTAACAATAAAATGCTTTATAGTGAAAGAAGTTTCTAAAAACTATCCACCTTTATTTAGCCTGGCGAAGGTATTTTTTTGTTTTCCTGGTTAAAGGGTTTTACACAAGTCAAATCAAATCTATAACATTCGAGTTTGGTGAGAAAACGCTGTGTGTGACGCTAAGCATATAGGCTGAATTTTATAACTTTATAATTAATATATGATTATGATTTCGATAGTGTAAAGCCAATAATGATTATATTGCTCTATGATTTTAATTGATTTTCAGTGGTCCAACCAACTTTATAAGTTCATTTAATAACACTACTACTTTTTTATAATAAATATTATGATTTATGTGGTCAAAGAAAGCAACCATATATGAGTATGTGACAAAGACAAGAGAGCACCTAAACCGGTTCGGGTCGTAAGGTATAAATGTGGAGTCAACCAATTGTGGTCAAGTCCCTCTACTTTGTGGATTTTTCCAAAAGAGTTTCTTCTTCTTCATACGTGTTAATTAGTTCAAAGTTGTTGGTTTATTTCTTTCACTTGCTCACTTTTATTTCCTTGGATGGACTCTGCCTATGAATGCAACAACCGTGCCGTGCGAAGAGTTTTAATGGGTCGAGGCAAGTTTTTTTAAAAAACGTAAATTATAACTAAATTTATAATGTAAAAATAGAGTTTAACCCGCTCGACCGTAAAAATGTTTTTTAATTTTATATTCTCAATTTATGATTGATTATATTTAAATTTTTTAAAAATTGGATTCGAAATTTCGGTTATTTCGAGTTTCGAGTTCGATTCAGGTTCATAATTTTTGATTTTCCAGTTAATTCGAATTCCGGATTCGGTTTGATATTTCCAAGTTTTTTTGAGTTTTTAGAATACACGTACAATTTCTGGTATGAGTCATGTTCAAATATTTTCCGATATTCGAAATACCGTGAAAAAAATTCCAATGAATTTTTTCTTAACATCAGATAACTAAACTAAAATTTTTGTAGTTTATATAAATTATTTTTATAAATTTTATAGGTTATTTTAAATTTTATCACTTTATGATTTTTATTTGTATTTTTGTAACCAACTTTATTTTAAAAATATAAATATTGTAATATTATTATTTTTAAAAGTTATGGTTTTATTTTATATTTGAAAAATAAATAAATTTTGGTGACAAATGATCATTTTCATTTTTAGTTAAATACCATATTTTCTTAACTAAATCTAACAATATATACATTTTGGAATAATAATAATAAAATATTCTAATAAATTATAATATCATAATTTAAATATAAAGGCATTTTACATAATATCTCACATCATAATAAAATTATTCTTAAAATGTATATCTCTTTTAATAAGATAGGTTATTGAAGAAAAATATATAAATGAAAGAAAAAACACTGCAACAAAAATTCTTTTTTCCTATGAATTACATCACTGAAATCTCATAATCTCGAAAAAATATTTGATTATAATGGAGAAAAACTGAAATCCTCATAAAAAAGGACACCTGACTTTTACAAAAATAATTAAAATTATTATCTTGACTTCAAAATAATCTAAATAAATAATTATAAGGGAGAAACTCTCATCTCTTAGCTATGCCACATCAGATTAATGGAAAAGTCCCCTCCTCTTGCCACGTCATCATACTCTCCATCAGGAGAAAAGTGCCACATCAGCTCAGTTTTTGTTTTGATTTTTTGGATTTTAATTCTTTTTTTTTGTCAACTGGGATTTTAATTCTTTTCGTTACAAGCAGATTTAATGTCAACATTAAAAATGGAGAAGCAACTCTTCCCCTTTTCTCTGGGAAAAACAAAGTGTTCTTTCTTTCATCAGTGTCGAACTTCTATCTCCCTTCTTATTTATCTTCGATTCGAGCACATAAAGTTTTTATTGTTCTGATAAATAATACTTCGTATCCTCTACATTTTCTCCTCCTCTAAGCCCTTCTTGCTTCTCTTTTATCTGGGTTCTCGCTTCTCGAACCCGTCTCTCCCTCCCTTCGAAGCTGTTGTAGCCGTAGGATAACCACCCCCACCATCGTCATCCGGGAGTGGTAATCATTGGGGTGAAGAGGAGGATAAGATCGGTCCTTTGCGGCCTCTTCCTGGTATCTCTGATGTAGTTATCGTCGAAGTTGAGTATCCAACCGAGCAAAGAGATTCAACTCAAGGGCCACGCGAAGGTACAATATTAAATAATCTAAATTCATTGTACTGGTTTTGACATGGAAAAATTTCAATTCATAAGTTGAATGTTTCTTAGATCAGATTGTTTCATCTGAAGCTGTTCATAGTGTCCGAGGTAGGGCACTTTCGGGTCGCTACGACAAAACTGTTCGTATGTGCAATTTCCAAGAGATGAACTCAATTCCGTCTTCTAGACAAATCGACCCATCTGTGGGTCACCAAGATCTTAGCTTGAGCTATAGTCCCACTTCTGGTTAATTCCTATGTATGACTGGCTCTGCACAAAGCCAAGGGATGCATTCAGGTAAGTATTGTTCAAAGGCTTTCGCAAATACGCTTAGAATACACTAGATAATTGCTTTGCTTTAACACCAATTGTCTTATATTTTTATTTTTCATTGTTCATTGATCCAAATTTGGATCCTCAAGCCAAGATGGGAAGCTACCACATATATACGTTGGGAAGGCACACTTGAGGTTGGTCCTACTTACTATTGATATTAAGGTTGACTTAGGAGCAAATGAATCATTATATGATGTTTTTTTCTGTTTCTTTTTTGTTCCACTCAATATCTATAAATCGTACAAACGATTTGTGGTAAGGAATTTAGAAACCGGCATGGTTGGATGCACTTTATGAAGAGAAGTTTAACGTGGGATGTCCATACCATGAGTTGCGAAGAAGAACGTGAAGAACGTCTGGAATGTAGCATCTATCTCTGCCCTCACTGTGTACCCTCACATAGATTCCACAGACTACTACTGGTTCGCCGCTATATGTATCACGATGTTGTCCAGCTCGAAGAACTTCAGAAAGGCAGAATCTCATCGACTGCTCTAACGTTCAAGTTAGTATTATATTACACATATACACTTACGTAATAATAGTTTTGAAATGAACTGTGAACATGCATATACAATAAATAGTACAGAAGTTGTGTTCATTAAGAAGAGACCACATAATACACAATTGAAAGGGGCTGGTAACTATTGCACTTCATGTGACCAAAGTCTTCAAGAACCTTTCATCCATTGCTCCCTAGGTTACAAGGAATATCATATGTACTATTACCTCTTCAAATTATAGGACTCAATTACACTTAATATCTCATGCTTTTCCATCAACACATGTTTAGTTATACGTAAATATATTATGTATACATACTTATGTAAAAGAGTCCACGTCCATTAACATGTTTGTTATCAAGACTAGGAGAGACTGATCCAAATTTAGATCCTCAAGCCAAGATGGGATGTCGGCAAATATATAAGTCGGGAAAGAACACTTAAAATAGTTTGCTGATCAGATTTCTTCTTCATGACAATTCTATCTGGTAATAAGTCTTCACATCTTGATAAATCATCCCTTACATCAATTGGTTTTTGATAACTAAGATTGGGAGCATGATAGACTCACAGGCCTTAAAGACCCTCAAAGGCAACAACTTTCTCAGAT